>JAVRKA010000996.1:0-33795 GCA_034508555.1 Venustoraphidia nigricollis | reverse complement strand
CGATAGGCATTCCAGATATGGTTTGCCGATAGGCATTTCAAAATATAGGTGCTGATAGGCATTTCAGATGTAGTTTTCCGATAGGCATTTCAAAAAATAGGTTGTCGATAGGCATTTCAGATATAGGTGTCGATAGGCATTTCAGATATAGGTGTCGATAGGCATTTCAGATATAGGTGTCGATAGGCATTTCAGATATAGGTGTCGATAGGCATTTCAGATATAGGTGTCGATAGGCATTTCAGATATAGGTGTCGATAGGCATTTCAGATATAGGTGTCGATAGGCATTTCAGATATAGGTGCCGATAGGCATTTCAGATATAGTTGCCGATTGGCATTTTTAAAAAATAGGTGCCGATAGGCATTTCAGATATAGAAGCCGATAGGCATTTCAAATATAGGTTTCCGATAGGCATTCCAGATATGGTTGCCGATAGGCATTTCAAATATAGGTGCTGATAGGCATTTCAGATGTAGTTTCCGATAGGCATTTCAAAAAATAGGTGTCGATAGGCATTTCAGATATAGGTGTCGATAGGCATTTCAGATATAGGTGTCGATAGGCATTTCAGATATAGGTGTCGATAGGCATTTCAGATATAGGTGTCGATAGGCTTTTCAGATATAGGTGTCGATAGGCATTTCAGATATAGGTGTCGGTAGGCATTTCAGATATAGGTGTCGATAGGCATTTCAGATATAGGTGCCGATAGGCATTTCAGATATAGTTGCCGATTGGCATTTCAAAAATAGGTGCCGATAGGCATTTCAGATATAGAAGCCGATAGGCATTTCAAATATAGGTGCCGATAGGCATTCCAGATATGGTTGCCGATAGGCATTTCAAATATAGGTGCTGATAGGCATTTTAGATGTAGTTTCCGATAGGCATTTCAAAAATAGGTGTCGATAGGCATTTCAGATATAGGTGTCGATAGGCATATCAGATATAGGTGTCGATAGGCATTTTCAGATATAGGTGTCGATAGGCATTTCAGATATAGGTGTCGATAGGCATTTCAGATATAGGTTGTCGATAGGAATTTCAGATATAGGTGTCGATAGGCATATCAGATATAAGTGTCGATAGGCATTTCAGATATAGGTGCCGATAGGCATTTCAGATATAGTTGCCGATTGGCATTTTTAAAAAATAGGTGCCGATAGGCCATTTCAGATATAGAAGCCGATAGGCATTTCAAATATAGGTGCCGATAGGCATTCCAGATATGGTTGCCGATAGGCATTTCAAATATAGGTGCTGATAGGCATTTCAAAAATAGGTGTCGATAGGCATTTCAGATATAGGTGTGGATAGGCATTTCAGATATAGGTGTCGATAGGCATTTCAGATATAGGTGTCGATAGGCATTTCAGATATAGGTGTCGATAGGCATTTCAGATATAGGTGTCGATAGGCATTTCAGATATAGGTATCGATAGGCATTTCAGATATAGGTGCCGATAGGCATTTCAGATATAGTTGCCGATTGGCATTTTTAAAAATAGGTGCCGATAGGCATTTTAGATATAGAAGCCGATAGGCATTTCAAATATAGGTGCCGATAGGCATTCCAGATATGGTTTGCCGATAGGCATTTCAAATATAGGTGCTGATAGGCATTTCAGATGTAGTTTCCGATAGGCATTTCAAAAATAGGTGTCGATAGGCATTTCAGATACAGGTTGTCGATAGGCATTTCAGATATAGGTGTCTAAAGGCATTTCAGATATAGGTGTCGATAGGCATTTCAGATATAGGTGTCGATAGGCATTTCAGATATAGGTGTCGATAGGCATTTCAGATATAGGTGCCGATAGGCATTTCAGATATAGTTGCCGATTGGCATTTTTAAAAAATAGGTGCCGATAGGCATTTCAGATATAGAAGCCGATAGGCATTTCAAATATAGGTGCCGATAGGCATTCCAGATATGGTTTGCCGATAGGCATTTCAAATATAGGTGCTGATAGGCATTTCAGATGTAGTTTCTGATAGGCATTTCAAAAATAGGTGTCGATAGGCATTTCAGATATAGGTGTCGATAGGCATTTCACATATAGGTGTCGATAGGCATTTCAGATATAGGTGACGATAGGCATTTCAGATATAGGTGTCGATAGGCATTTCAGATATAGGTGTCGATAGGCATTTCAGATATAGGTGTCGATAGGCATTTCAGATATAGGTGTCGATAGGCATTTTAGATATAGGTGTCGATAGGCATTTCAGATATAGGTGCCGATAGGCATTTCAGATATAGTTACCGAATGGCATTTTAAAAAATAGGTTGCCGATAGGCATTTCAGATATAGAAGCCGATAGGCATTTCAAATATAGGTGCCGATAGGCATTCCAGATATGGTTGCCGATAGGCATTTCAAATATAGGTGCTGATAGGCATTTCAGATGTAGTTTCCGATAGGCATTTCAAAAATAGGTGTCGATAGGCATTTCAGATATAGGTGTCGATAGGCATTTCAGATATAGGTGTCGATAGGCATTTCAGATATAGGTGTCGATAGGCATTTCAGATATAGGTGTCGATAGGCATTTCAGATATAGGTGTCGATAGGCATTTCAGATATAGGTGTCGATAGGCATTTCAGATATAGGTGCCGATAGGCATTTCAGATATAGTTGCCGATTGGCATTTTAAAAATTGGTGCCGATAGGCATTTCAGATATAGAAGCCGATAGGCATTTCAAATATAGGTGCCGATAGGCATTCCAGATATAGGTGCCGATAGGCATTCCAGATATAGTTGCCGATTGGCATTTTAAAAATAAATGCCGATAGGCATTTTAGATATAGAAGCCGATAGGCATTTTAAATATAGGTGCCGATAGGCATTCCAGATATGGTTGCCGATAGGCATTTCAAATATAGGTGCTGATAGGCATTTCAGATGTAGTTTCCGATAGGCATTTCAAAAATAGGTGTCGATAGGCATTTCAGATATAGGTGTCGATAGGCATTTCAGATATAGGTGTCGATAGGCATTTCAGATATAGGTGTCGATAGGCATTTCAGATATTGGTGTCGATAGGCATTTCAGATATAGGTGTCGATAGGCATTTCAGATATAGGTGTCGAAAGGCATTTCAGATATAGGTGCCGATAGGCATTTCAGATATAGTTGCCGATTGGCATTTTAAAAATAGGTGCCGATAGGCATTTCAGATATAGAAGCCGATAGGCATTTCAAATATAGGTGCCGATAGGCATTCCAGATATGGTTGCCGATAGGCATTTCAAATATACGTGCTGATAGGCATTTCAGATGTAGTTTTCGATAGGAATTTCAAAAATAGGTGTCGATAGACATTTCAGATATAGGTGTCGATAGGCATTTCAGATATAGGTGTCGATAGGCATTTCAGATATAGGTGTCGATAGGCATTTCAGATATAGGTGTCGATAGGCATTTCAGATATAGGTGTCGATAGGCATTTCAGATATAGGTGCCGATAGGCATTTCAGATATAGTTGCCGATTGGCATTTTAAAAATAGGTGCCGATAGGCATTTCAGATATAGAAGCCGATAGGCATTTCAAATATAGGTGCCGATAGGCATTCCAGATATGGTTGCCGATAGGCATTTCAAATATAGGTGCTGATGGGCATTTCAGATGTAGTTTCCGATAGGCATTTCAAAAATAGGTGTCGATAGGCATTTCAGATATAGGTGTCGATAGGCATTTCAGATATAGGTGTCGATAGGCATTTCAGATATAGGTGTCGATAGGCATTTCAGATATAGGTGTCGATAGGCATTTCAGATATAGGTGTCGATAGGCATTTCAGATATAGGTGTCGATAGGCATTTCAGATATAGGTGCCGATAGGCATTTCAGATATAGTTGCCGATTGGCATTATAAAAATAGGTGCCGATAGGCATTTCAGATATAGAAGCCGATAGGCATTTCAAATATAGGTGCCGATAGGCATTCCAGATATGGTTGCCGATAGGCATTTCAAATATAGGTGCTGATAGGCATTTCAGATGTAGTTTCCGATAGGCATTTCAAAAATAGGTGTCGATAGGCATTTCAGATATAGGTGTCGATAGGCATTTCAGATATAGGTGTCGATAGGCATTTCAGATATAGGTGTCGATAGGCATTTCTGATATAGGTGTCGATAGGCATTTCAGATATAGGTGTCGATAGGCATTTCAGATATAGGTGTCGATAGGCATTTCAAATATAGGTGCCGATAGGCATTTCAGATATAGTTGCCGATTGGCATTTTAAAAATAGGTGCCGATAGGCATTTCAGATATAGAAGCCGATAGGCATTTCAAATATAGGTGCCGATAGGCATTCCAGATATGGTTGCCGATAGGCATTTTAAATATAGGTGCTGATAGGCATTTCAGATGTAGTTTCCGATAGGCATTTAAAAAATAGGTGTCGATAGGCATTTCAGATATAGGTGTCGACAGGCATTTCAGATATAGGTGTCGATAGGCATTTCAGATATAGGTGTCGATAGGCATTTCAGATATAGGTGTCGATAGGCATTTCAGATATAGGTGTCGATAGGCATTTCAGATATAGGTGTCGATAGGCATTTCAGATATAGGTGTCGATAGACATTTCAGTTATAGATGCCGATAGGCATTTCAGATATAGTTGCCGATTGGCATTTTAAAAATAGGTGTCGATAGGCATTTCAGATATAGAAGCCGATAGGCATTTCAAATATAGGTGCCGATAGGCATTCCAGATATGGTTGCCGATAGGCATTTCAAATATAGGTGCTGATAGGCATTTCAGATGTAGTTTCCGTTAGGCATTTCAAAAATAAGTGTCGATAGGCATTTCAGATATAGGTGTCGATAGGCATTTCAGATATAGGTGTCGATAGGCATTTCAGATATAGGTGTCGATAGGCATTTCAGATATAGGCGTCGATAGGCATTTCAGATATAGGTGTCGATAGGCATTTCAGATATAGGTGTCGATAGGCATTTCAGATATAGGTGTCGATAGGCATTTCAGATATAGGTGCCGTTAGGCATTTCAGATATAGTTGCCGATTGGCATTTTAAAAATAGGTGCCGATAGGCATTTCAGATATAGAAGCCGATAGGCATTTCAAATATAGGTGCCGATAGGCATTCCTGATATGGTTGCCGATAGGCATTTCAAATATAGGTGCTGATAGGCATTTTAGATGTAAAGTTTCCGATAGGCATTTCAAAAATAGGTGTCGATAGGCATTTCAGATATAGGTGTCGTTAGGCATTTCAGATATAGGTGTCGATAGGCATTTCAGATATAGGTGTCGATAGGCATTCCAGATATAGGTGTCGATAGGCATTTCAGATATAGGTGTCGATAGGCATTTCAGATATAGGTGTCGATAGGCATTTCAGATATAGGTGTCGATAGGCATTTCAGATATAGGTGCCGATAGGCATTTCAGATATAGTTGCCGATTGGCATTTTAAAAATAGGTGCCGATAGGCATTTCAGATACAGAAGCCGATAGGCATTTCAAATATAGGTGCCGATAGGCATTCCAGATATGGTTGCCGATAGGCATTTCAAATATAGGTGCTGATAGGCATTTCAGATGTAGTTTCCGATAGGCTTTTTAAAAATAGGTGTCGATAGGCATTTCAGATATAGGTGTCGATAGGCATTTCAGATATAGGTGTCGATAGGCATTTCAGATATAGGTGTCGATAGGCATTTCAGATATAGGTGTCGATAGGCATTTCAGATATAGGTGTCGATAGGCATTTCAGATATAGGTGTCGATAGGCATTTCAGATATAGGTGCCGTTAGGCATTTCAGATATAGTTGCCGATTGGCATTTTAAAAATGGGTGCCGATAGGCATTTCAGATATAGAAGCCGATAGGCATTTCAAATATAGGTGCCGATAGGCATTCCAGATATGGTTGCCGATAGGCATTTCAAATATAGGTGCTGATAGGCATTTCAGATGTAGTTTCCGATAGGCATTTCAAAAATAGGTGTCGATAGGCATTTCAGATATAGGTGTCGATAGGCATTTCAGATATAGGTGTCGATAGGCATTTCAGATATAGGTGTCCATAGGCATTTCAGATATAGGTGTTGATAGGCATTTCAGATATAGGTGTCGATAGACATTTAAGATATAGGTGTCGATAGGCATTTCAGATATAGGTGTCAATAGGCATTTCAGATATAGGTGCCGATAGGCATTTCAGATATAGTTGCCGATTGGCATTTTAAAAATAGGTGCCGATAGGCATTTCAGATATAGAAGCCGATAGGCATTTCAAATATATGTGCCGATAGGCATTCCAGATATGGTTGCCGATAGGCATTTCAAATATAGGTGCTGATAGGCATTTCAGATGTAGTTTCCGATAGGCATTTCAAAAATAGGTGTCGATAGGCATTTCAGATATAGGTGTCGATAAGCATTTCAGATATAGGTGTCGATAGGCATTTCAGATATAGGTGTCGATAGGCATTTCAGATATAGGTGTCGATAGGCATTTCAGATATAGGTGTCGATAGGCATTTCAGATATAGGTGTCGATAGGCATTTCAGATATAGGTGTCGATAGGCATTACAGATATAGGTGTCGATAGGCATTTCAGATATAGGTGCCGATAGGCATTTCAGATATAGTTGCCGATTGGCATTTTAAAAATAGGTGCCGATAGGCACTTCAGATATAGAAGCCGATAGGCATTTCAAATATAGGTGCCGATAGGCATTCCAGATATGGTTGCCGATAGGCATTTCAAATATAGGTGCTGATAGGCATTTCAGATGTAGTATCCGATAGGCATTTCAAAAATAGGTGTCGATAGGCATTTCAGATATAGGTGTCGATAGGCATTTCAGATATAGGTGTCGATAGGCATTTCAGAGATAGGTGTCGATAGGCATTTCAGATATAGGTGTCGATAGGCATTTCAGATATAGGTGTCGATAGGCATTTCAGATATAGGTGACGATAGGCATTTCAGATATAGGTGTCGATAGGCATTTCAGATATAAGTGTCGATAGGCATTTCAGATATAGGTGTCGATAGGCATTTCAGATATAGGTGTCGATAGGCATTTCAGATATAGGTGCCGATAGGCATTTCAGATATAGTTGCCGATTGGCATTTTAAAAATAGGTGCCGATAGGCATTTAAGATATAGAAGCCGATAGGCATTTCAAATATAGGTGCCGATAGGCATTCCAGATATGGTTGCCGATAGGCATTTCAAATATAGGTGCTGATAGGCATTTCAGATGTAGTTTTTGATAGGCATTTCAAAAATAGGTGTCGATAGGCATTTCAGATATAGGTGTCGATAGGCATTTCAGATATAGGTGTCGATAGGCATTTCAGATATAGGTGTCGATAGGCATTTCAGAGATAGGTATCGATAGGCATTTCAGATATAGGTGTCGATAGGCATTTCAGATATAGGTGTCGATAGGCATTTCAGATATAGGTGTCGATAGGCATTTCAGATATAGTTGCCGATTGGCATTTTAAAAATAGGTGTCGATTGGCATTTAAAAATAGGTGCCGATAGGCATTTCAGATATAGAAGCCGATAGGCATTTCAAATATAGGTGCCGATAGGCATTCCAGATATGGTTGCCGATAGGCATTTCAAATATAGGTGCTGATAGGCATTTCAGATGTAGTTTCCGATAGGCATTTCAAAAATAGGTGTCGATAGGCATTTCAGATATAGGTGTCGATAGGCATTTCAGATATAGGTGTCGATAGGCATTTCAGATATAGGTGTCGATAGGCATTTCAGATATAGTTGTCGATAGGCGTTTCAGATAAAGGTGTCGATAGGCATTTCAGATATAGGTGTCGATAGGCATTTCAGATATAGGTGTCGATAGGCATTTCAGATATAGGTGCCGATAGGCATTTCAGATATAGTTGCCGATTGGCATTTTAAAAATAGGTGCCGATAGGCATTTCAGATATAGAAGCCGATAGGCATTTGAAATATAGGTGCCGATAGGCATTCCAGATATGGTTGCCGATAGGCATTTTAAATATAGGTGCTGATAGGCATTTCAGATGTAGTTTCCTATAGGCATTTCAAAAATAGATGTCGATAGGCATTTCAGATATAGGTGTCGATAGGCATTTCAGTTATAGGTGTCGATAGGCATTTCAGATATAGGTGTCGATAGGCATTTCAGATATAGGTGTCGTTAGGCATTTCAGATAAAGGTGTCGATAGGCATTTCAGATATAGGTGTCGATAGGCATTTCAGATATAGGTGCCGATAGGCATTTCAGATATAGTTGCCGATTGGCATTTTAAAAATAGGTGCCGATAGGCTTTTCAGATATAGAAGCCGATAGGCATTTCAAATATAGGTGCCGATAGGCATTCCAGACATGGTTGCCGATAGGCATTTCAAATATAGGTGCTGATAGGCATTTCAGATGTAGTTTCCGATAGGCATTTCAAAAATAGGTGTCGATAGGCATTTCAGATATAGGTGTCGATAGGCATTTCAGATATAGGTGTCGATAGGCATTACAGATATAGGTGTCGATAGGCATTTCAGATATAGGTGTCGATAGGCATTTCAGATTTAGGTGTCGATAGGCATTTCAGATATAGGTGTCGATAGGCATTTCAGATATAGGTGTCGATAGGCATTTCAGATATAGGTGTCGATAGGCATTTCAGATATAGGTGCCGATAGGCATTTCAGATATAGTTGCCGATTGGCATTTTAAAAATAGGTGCCGATAGGCATTTCAGATATAGAAGCCGATAGGCATTTCAAATATAGGTGCCGATAGGCATTCCAGATATGGTTGCCGATAGGCATTTCAAATATAGGTGCTGATAGGCATTTCAGATGTAGTTTCCGATAGGCATTTCAAAAATAGGTGTCGATAGGCATTTCAGATATAGGTGTCGATAGGCATTTCAGATATAGGTGTCGATAGGCATTTCAGATATAGGTGTCGATAGGCATTTCAGTTATAGGTGTCGATAGGCATTTCAGATATAGGTGTCGATAGGCATTTCAGATATAGGTGTCGATAGGCATTTCAGATATAGGTGTCGATAGGCATTTCAGATATAGGTGCCGATAGGCATTTCAGATATAGTTGCCGATTGGCATTTTAAAAATAGGTGCCGATAGGCATTTCAGATATAGAAGCCGATAGGCATTTCAAATATAGGTGCCGATAGGCATTCCAGATATGGTTGCCGATAGGCATTTCAAATATAGGTGCTGATAGGCATTTCAGATGTAGTTTCCGATAGGCATTTCAAAAATAGGTGTCGATAGGCATTTCAGATATAGGTGTCGATAGGCATTTCAGATATAGGTGTCGATAGGCATTTCAGATATAGGTGTCGATAGGCATTTCAGATATAGGTGTCGATAGGCATTTCAGATATAGGTGTCGATAGGCATTTCAGATATAGGTGCCGATAGGCATTTCAGATATAGTTGCCGATTGGCATTTTAAAAATAGGTGCCGATAGGCATTTCAGATATAGAAGCCGATAGGCATTTCAAATATAGGTGCCGATAGGCATTCCAGATATGGTTGCCGATAGGCATTTCAAATATAGGTGCTGATAGGCATTTCAGATGTAGTTTCCGATAGGCATTTCAAAAATAGGTGTCGATAGGCATTTCAGATATAGGTGTCGATAGGCATTTCAGATATAGGTGTCGATAGGCATTTCAGATATAGGTGTCGATAGGCATTTCAGATATAGGTGTCGATAGGCATTTCAGATATAGGTGTCGATAGGCATTTCAGATATAGGTGTCGATAGGCATTTCAGATATAGGTGTCGATAGGCATTTCAGATATAGGTGCCGATAGGCATTTCAGATATAGTTGCCCATTGGCATTTTAAAAATAGGTGCCGATAGGCATTTTAGATATAGAAGCCGATAGGCATTTCAAATATAGGTGCCGATAGGCATTCCAGATATGGTTGCCGATAGGCATTTCAAATATAGGTGCTGATAGGCATTTCAGATGTAGTTTCCGATAGGCATTTCAAAAATAGGTGTCGTAAGGCATTTCAGATATAGGTGTCGATAGGCATTTCAGATATAGGTGTCGATAGGCATTTAAGATATAGGTGTCGATAGGCATTTCAGATATAGGTGTCGATAGGCATTTCAGATATAGGTGTCGATAGGCATTTCAGATATAGGTGCCGATAGGCATTTCAGATATAGTTGCCGATTAGCATTTTAAAAATAGGTGCCGATAGGCATTTCAAATATAGAAGCCGATAGGCATTTCAAATATAGGTGCCGATAGGCATTCCAGATATGGTTGCCGATAGGCATTTCAAATATAGGTGCTGATAGGCATTTCAGATGTAGTTTCCGATAGGCATTTCAAAAATAGGTGTCGATAGGCATTTCAGATATAGGTGTCGATAGGCATTTCAGATATAGGTGTCGATAGGCATTTCAGATATAGGTGTCGATAGGCATTTCAGATATAGGTGTCGATAGGCATTTCAGATATAGGTGTCGATAGGCATTTCAGATATAGGTGCCGATAGGCATTTCAGATATAGTTGCCGATTGGCATTTTAAAAATAGGTGCCGATAGGCATTTCAGATATAGAAGCCGATAGGCATTTCAAATATAGGTGCCGATAGGCATTCCAGATATGGTTGCCGATATGCATTTCAAATATAGGTGCTGATAGGCATTTCAGATGTAGTTTCCGATAGGCATTTCAAAAATAGGTGTCGATAGGCATTTCAGATATAGGTGTCGATAGGCATTTCAGATATAGGTGTCGATAGGCATTTCAGATATAGGTGTCGATAGGCATTTCAGATATAGGTGTCGATAGGCATTTCAGATATAGGTGTCGATAGGCATTTCAGATATAGGTGTCGATAGGCATTTCAGATATAGGTGTCGATAGGCATTTCAGATATAGGTGCCGATAGGCATTTCAGATATAGTTGCCCATTGGCATTTTAAAAATAGGTGCCGATAGGCATTTTAGATATAGAAGCCGATAGGCATTTCAAATATAGGTGCCGATAGGCATTCCAGATATGGTTGCCGATAGGCATTTCAAATATAGGTGCTGATAGGCATTTCAGATGTAGTTTCCGATAGGCATTTCAAAAATAGGTGTCGTAAGGCATTTCAGATATAGGTGTCGATAGGCATTTCAGATATAGGTGTCGATAGGCATTTCAGATATAGGTGTCGATAGGCATTTCAGATATAGGTGTCGATAGGCATTTCAGATATAGGTGTCGATAGGCATTTCAGATATAGGTGCCGATAGGCATTTCAGATATAGTTGCCGATTAGCATTTTAAAAATAGGTGCCGATAGGCATTTCAAATATAGAAGCCGATAGGCATTTCAAATATAGGTGCCGATAGGCATTCCAGATATGGTTGCCGATAGGCATTTCAAATATAGGTGCTGATAGGCATTTCAGATGTAGTTTCCGATAGGCATTTCAAAAATAGGTGTCGATAGGCATTTCAGATATAGGTGTCGATAGGCATTTCAGATATAGGTGTCGATAGGCATTTCAGATATAGGTGTCGATAGGCATTTCAGATATAGGTGTCGATAGGCATTTCAGATATAGGTGTCGATAGGCATTTCAGATATAGGTGTCGATAGGCATTTAAGATATAGGTGTCGATAGGCATTTCAGATATAGGTGTTGATAGGCATTTCAGATATAGGTGTCGATAGGCATTTCAGTTATAGGTGTCGATAGGCATTTCAGATATAGGTGTCGATAGGCATTTCAGATATAGGTGCCGATAGGCATTTCAGATATAGTTGCCGATTGGCATTTTAAAAATAGGTGCCGATAGGCATTTCAGATATAGAACCCGATAGGCATTTCAAATATAGGTGCCGATAGGCATTCCAGATATGGTTGCCGATAGGCCTTTCAAATATAGGTGCTGATAGGCATTTCTGATTTAGTTTCCGATAGGCATTTCAAAAATAGGTGTCGATAGGCATTTCAGATATAGGTGTCGATAGGCATTTCAGATATAGGTGTCGATAGGCATTTCAGATATAGGTGTCGATAGGCATTTCAGATATAGGTGTCGATAGGCATTTCATATATAGGTGTCGATAGGCATTCCAGATATAGGTGTCGATAGGCATTTCAGATATAGGTGTCGATAGGCATTTCAGATATAGGTGTCGATAGGCATTTCAGATATAGGTGTCGATAGGCATTTCAGATATAGGTGCCGATAGGCATTTCAGATATAGTTGCCGATTGGCATTTTAAAAATAGGTGCCGATAGGCATTTCAGATATAGAAGCCGATAGGCATTTCAAATATAGGTGCCGATAGGCATTCCAGATATGGTTGCCGATAGGCATTTCAAATATAGGTGCTGATAGGCATTTCAGATGTAGTTTCCGATATGCATTTCAAAAATAGGTGTCGATAGGCATTTTAGATATAGGTGTCGATAGGCATTTCAGATATAGGTGTCGATAGGCATTTCAGATATAGGTGTCGATAGGCATTTCAGATATAGGTGTCGATAGGCATTTCAGATATAGGTGTCGATAGGCATTTCAGATATAGGTGTCGATAGGCATTTCAGACATAGGTGTCGATAGGCATTACAGATATAGGTGCCGATAGGCATTTCAGATATAGTTGCCGATTGGCATTTTAAAAATAGGTGCCGATAGGCATTTCAGATATAGAAGCCGATAGGCATTTCAAATATAGGTGCCGATAGGCATTCCAGATATGGTTGCCGATAGGCATTTCAAATATAGGTGCTGATAGGCATTTCAGATGTAGTTTCCGATAGGCATTTCAAAAATAGGTGTCGATAGGCATTTCAGATATAGGTGTCGATAGGCATTTCAGATATAGGTGTCGATAGGCATTTCAGATATAGGTGTCGATAGGCATTTCAGATATAGGTGTCGATAGGCATTTCAGATATATGTGTCGATAGGCATTTCAGATATAGGTGTCGATAGGCATTTCAGATATAGGTGCCGATAGGCATTTCAGATATAGTTGCCGATTGGCAATTTAAAAATAGGTGCCGATAGGCATTTCAGATATAGAAGCCGATAGGCATTTCAAATATAGGTGCCGATAGGCATTCCAGATATGGTTGCCGATAGGCATTTCAAATATAGGTGCTGATAGGCATTTCAGATGTAGTTTCCGATAGGCATTTCAAAAATAGGTGTCGATAGGCATTTCAGATATAGGTGTCGATAGGCATTTCAGATATAGGTGTCGATAGGCATTTCAGATATAGGTGTCGATAGGCATTTCAGATATAGGTGTCGATAGGCATTTCAGATATAGGTGTCGATAGGCATTTCAGATATAGGTGTCGATAGGCATTTCAGATATAGGTGTCGATATGCATTTCAGATATAGGGGTCGATAGGCATTTCAGATATAGTTACCGATTGGCATTTTAAAAATAGGTGCCGATAGGCATTTCAGATATAGAAGCCGATAGGCATTTCAAATATAGGTGCCGATAGGCATTCCAGATATGTTTGCCGATAGGCATTTCAAAAATAGGTGTCGATAGGCATTTCAGATATAGGTGCCGATAGGCATTTCAGATATAGTTGCCGATTGGCATTTTAAAAATAGGTGCCGATAGGCATTTCAGATATAGAAGCCGATAGGCATTTCAAATATAGGTGCCGATAGGCATTCCAGATATGGTTGCCGATAGGCATTTCAAATATAGGTGCTGATAGGCATTTCAGATGTAGTTTCCGATAGGCATTTCAAAAATAGGTTTCGATAGGCATTTCAGATATAGGTGTCGATAGGCATTTCAGATATAGGTGTCGATAGGCATTTCAGAAATAGGTGTCGATAGGCATTTCAGATATAGGTGTCGATAGGCATTTCAGATATAGGTGTCGATAGGCATTTCAGATATAGGTGTCGATAGGCATTTCAGATATAGGTGTCGATAGGCATTTCAGATATAGGTGCCGATAGGCATTTCAGATATAGTTGCCGATTGGCAATTTAAAAATAGGTGCCGATAGGCATTTCAGATATAGAAGCCGATAGGCATTTCAAATATAGGTGCCGATAGGCATTCCAGACATGGTTGCCGATAGGCATTTCAAATATAGGTGCTGATAGGCATTTCAGATGTAGTTTCCGATAGGCATTTCAAAAATAGGTGTCGATAGGCATTTCAGATATAGGTGTCGATAGGCATTTCAGATATAGGTGTCGATAGGCATTTCAGATATAGGTGTCGATAGGCATTTCAGATATAGGTGTCGATAGGCATTTCAGATATAGGTGTCGATAGGCATTTCAGATATAGGTGTCGATAGGCATTTCAGATATAGGTGTCGATATGCATTTCAGATATAGGGGTCGATAGGCATTTCAGATATAAGTGCCGATAGGCATTTCAGATATAGTTGCCGATTGGCATTTTAAAAATAGGTGCCGATAGGCATTTCAGATATAGAAGCCGATAGGCATTTCAAATATAGGTGCCGATAGGCATTCCAGATATGTTTGCCGATAGGCATTTCAAAAATAGGTGTCGATAGGCATTTCAGATATAGGTGTCGATAGGCATTTCAGATATAGGTGTCGATAGGCATTTCAGATATAGGTGTCGATAGGCATTTCAGATATAGGTGTCGATAGGCATTTCAGATATAGGTGTCGATAGGCATTTCAGATATAGGTGTCGATAGGCATTTCAGATATAGGTGTCGATAGGCATTTCAGATATAGGTGTCGATAGGCATTTCAGATATAGGTGCTGATAGGCATTTCAGATATAGTTGCCTATTGGCATTTTAAAAATAGGTACCGATAGGCATTTCAGATATAGAAGCCGATAGGCATTTCAAATATAGGTGCCGATAGGCATTCCAGATATGGTTGCCGATAGGCATTTCAAATATAGGTGCTGATAGGCATTTCAGATGTAGTTTCCGATAGGCATTTCAAAAATAGGTGTCGATAGGCATTTCAGATATAGGTGTCGATAGGCATTTCAGATATAGGTGTCGATAGGCATTTCAGATATAGGTGTCGATAGGCATTTCAGATATAGGTGTCGATAGGCATTTCAGATATAGGTGTCGATAGGCATTTCAGATATAGGTGTCGATAGGCATTTCAGATATAGGTGCCGATAGGCATTTCAGATATAGTTGCCGATTGGCATTTTAAAAATAGGTGCCGATAGGCATTTCAGATATAGAAGCCGATAGGCATTTCAAATATAGGTGCCGATAGGCATTCCAGATATGGTTGCCGATAGGCATTTCAAATATAGGTGCTGATAGGCATTTCAGATGTAGTTTTCGATAGGCATTTCAAAAATAGGTGTCGATAGGCATTTCAGATATAGGTGTCGATAGGCATTTCAGATGTAGGTGTCGATAGGCATTTCAGAAATAGGTGTCGATAGGCATTTCAGATATAGGTGTCGATAGGCATTTTAGATATAAGTGTCGATAGGCATTTCAGATATAGGTGTTGATAGGCATTTCAGATATAGGTGTCGATAGGCATTTCAGATATAGGTGCCGATAGGCATTTCAGATATAGTTGCCGATTGGCATTTTAAAAATAGGTGCCGATAGGCATTTCAGATATAGAAGCCGATAGGCATTTCAAATATAGTTGCCGATAGGCATTCCAGATATGGTTGCCGATAGGCATTTCAAATATAGGTGCTGATAGGAATTTCAGATGTAGTTTCCGATAGGCATTTCAAAAATAGGTGTCGATAGGCATTTCAGATATAGGTGTCGATAGGCATTTCAGATATAGGTGTCGATAGGCATTTCAGATATAGGTGTCGATAGGCATTTCAGATATAGGTGTCGATTAGCATTTCAGATATAGGTGTCGATAGGCATTTCAGATATAGGTGTCGATAGGCATTTCAGATATAGGTGTCGATAGGCATTTCAGATATAGGTGTCGATAGGCATTTCAGATATAGGTGCCGATAGGCATTTCAGATATAGGTGTCGATAGGCATTTCAGATATAGGTGTCGATAGGCATTTTAGATATAGGTGTCGATAGGCATTTCAGTTATAGGTGTGGATAGGCATTTCAGATATAGGTGCCGATAGGCATTTCAGATATAGTTGCCTATTGGCATTTTAAAAATAGGTGCCGATAGACATTTCAGATATAGAAGCCGATAGGCATTTCAAATATAGGTGCCGATGGGTATTCCAGATATAGTTGCCGATAGGCATTTCAAATATAGGTGCTGATAGGCATTTCAGATGTAGTTTCCGATAGGCATTTCAAAAATAGGTGTCGATAGGCATTTCAGATATAGGTGTCGATAGGCATTTCAGATATAGGTGTCGATAGGCATTTCAGATATAGGTGTCGATAGGCATTTCAGATATAGGTGTCGATAGGCATTTTAGATATAGGTGTCGATAGGCATTTCAGTTATAGGTGTGGATAGGCATTTCAGATATAGGTGCCGATAGGCATTTCAGATATAGTTGCCTATTGGCATTTTAAAAATAGGTGCCGATAGACATTTCAGATATAGAAGCCGATAGGCATTTCAAATATAGGTGCCGATAGGCATTCCAGATATGGTTGCCGATAGGCATTTCAAAAATAGGTGTCGATAGGCATTTTAGATATAGGTGTCGATAGGCATTTCAGATATAGGTGTCGATAGGCATTTCAGATATAGGTGTCGATAGGCATTTCAGATATAGGTGTCGATAGGCATTTCAGATATAGGTGTCGATAGGCAATTCAGATATAGGTGTCGATAGGCATTTCAGATATAGGTGTCGATAGGCATTTCAGATATAGGTGTCGATAGGCATTTCAGATATAGGTGCCGATAGGCATTTCAGATATAGTTGCCGAATGGCATTTTAAAAATAGGTGCCGATAGGCATTTCAGATATAGAAGCCGATAGGCATTTCAAATATAGGTGCCGATAGGCTTTCCAGATATGGTTGCCGATAGGCATTTCAAATATAGGTGCTGATAGGCATTTCAGATGTAGTTTCCGATAGGCATTTCAAAAATAGGTGTCGATAATCATTTCAGATATAGGTGTCGATAGGCATTTCAGATATAGGTGTCGATAGGCATTTCAGATATAGGTGTCGATAGGCATTTCAGATATAGGTGTCGATAGGCATTTCAGATATAGATGTCGATAGGCATTTCAGATATAGGTGTCGATAGGCATTTCAGATATAGGTGTCGATAGGCATTTCAGATATAGGTGCCGATAGGCATTTCAGATATAGTTGCCGATTGGCATTTTAAAAATAGGTGCCGATAGGCATTTCAGATATAGAAGCCGATAGGCATTTCAAATATAGGTGCCGATAGGCATTCCAGATATGGTTGCCGATAGGCATTTCAAATATAGGTGCTGATAGGCATTTCAGATGTAGTTTCCGATAGGCATTTCAAAAATAGGTGTCGATAAACATTTCAGATATAGGTGTCGATAGGCATTTCAGATATAGGTGTCGATAGGCATTTCAGATATAGGTGTCGATAGGCATTTCAGATATAGGTGTCGATAGGCATTTCAGATATAGGTGTCGATAGGCATTTCAGATATAGGTGTCGATAGGCATTTCAGATATAAGTGTCGATAGGCATTTCAGATATAGGTGTCGATAGGCATTTCAGATATAGGTGTCGATAGGCATTTCAGATATAGGTGTCGATAGGCATTTCAGATATAGGTGTCGATAGGCATTTCAGATATAGGTGTCGATATGCATTTCAGATATAGGGGTCGATAGGCATTTCAGATATAAGTGCCGATAGGCATTTCAGATATAGTTGCCGATTGGCATTTTAAAAATAGGTGCCGATAGGCATTTCAGATATAGAAGCCGATAGGCATTTCAAATATAGGTGCCGATAGGCATTCCAGATATGTTTGCCGATAGGCATTTCAAAAATAGGTGTCGATAGGCATTTCAGATATAGGTGTCGATAGGCATTTCAGATATAGGTGTCGATAGGCATTTCAGATATAGGTGTCGATAGGCATTTCAGATATAGGTGTCGATAGGCATTTCAGATATAGGTGTCGATAGGCATTTCAGATATAGGTGTCGATAGGCATTTCAGATATAGGTGTCGATAGGCATTTCAGATATAGGTGTCGATAGGCATTTCAGATATAGGTGCTGATAGGCATTTCAGATATAGTTGCCTATTGGCATTTTAAAAATAGGTACCGATAGGCATTTCAGATATAGAAGCCGATAGGCATTTCAAATATAGGTGCCGATAGGCATTCCAGATATGGTTGCCGATAGGCATTTCAAATATAGGTGCTGATAGGCATTTCAGATGTAGTTTCCGATAGGCATTTCAAAAATAGGTGTCGATAGGCATTTCAGATATAGGTGTCGATAGGCATTTCAGATATAGGTGTCGATAGGCATTTCAGATATAGGTGTCGATAGGCATTTCAGATATAGGTGTCGATAGGCATTTCAGATATAGGTGTCGATAGGCATTTCAGATATAGGTGTCGATAGGCATTTCAGATATAGGTGCCGATAGGCATTTCAGATATAGTTGCCGATTGGCATTTTAAAAATAGGTGCCGATAGGCATTTCAGATATAGAAGCCGATAGGCATTTCAAATATAGGTGCCGATAGGCATTCCAGATATGGTTGCCGATAGGCATTTCAAATATAGGTGCTGATAGGCATTTCAGATGTAGTTTTCGATAGGCATTTCAAAAATAGGTGTCGATAGGCATTTCAGATATAGGTGTCGATAGGCATTTCAGATGTAGGTGTCGATAGGCATTTCAGAAATAGGTGTCGATAGGCATTTCAGATATAGGTGTCGATAGGCATTTTAGATATAGGTGTCGATAGGCATTTCAGATATAGGTGTTGATAGGCATTTCAGATATAGGTGTCGATAGGCATTTCAGATATAGGTGCCGATAGGCATTTCAGATATAGTTGCCGATTGGCATTTTAAAAATAGGTGCCGATAGGCATTTCAGATATAGAAGCCGATAGGCATTTCAAATATAGTTGCCGATAGGCATTCCAGATATGGTTGCCGATAGGCATTTCAAATATAGGTGCTGATAGGAATTTCAGATGTAGTTTCCGATAGGCATTTCAAAAATAGGTGTCGATAGGCATTTCAGATATAGGTGTCGATAGGCATTTCAGATATAGGTGTCGATAGGCATTTCAGATATAGGTGTCGATAGGCATTTCAGATATAGGTGTCGATTAGCATTTCAGATATAGGTGTCGATAGGCATTTCAGATATAGGTGTCGATAGGCATTTCAGATATAGGTGTCGATAGGCATTTCAGATATAGGTGTCGATAGGCATTTCAGATATAGGTGCCGATAGGCATTTCAGATATAGGTGTCGATAGGCATTTCAGATATAGGTGTCGATAGGCATTTTAGATATAGGTGTCGATAGGCATTTCAGTTATAGGTGTGGATAGGCATTTCAGATATAGGTGCCGATAGGCATTTCAGATATAGTTGCCTATTGGCATTTTAAAAATAGGTGCCGATAGACATTTCAGATATAGAAGCCGATAGGCATTTCAAATATAGGTGCCGATGGGTATTCCAGATATAGTTGCCGATAGGCATTTCAAATATAGGTGCTGATAGGCATTTCAGATGTAGTTTCCGATAGGCATTTCAAAAATAGGTGTCGATAGGCATTTCAGATATAGGTGTCGATAGGCATTTCAGATATAGGTGTCGATAGGCATTTCAGATATAGGTGTCGATAGGCATTTCAGATATAGGTGTCGATAGGCATTTTAGATATAGGTGTCGATAGGCATTTCAGTTATAGGTGTGGATAGGCATTTCAGATATAGGTGCCGATAGGCATTTCAGATATAGTTGCCTATTGGCATTTTAAAAATAGGTGCCGATAGACATTTCAGATATAGAAGCCGATAGGCATTTCAAATATAGGTGCCGATAGGCATTCCAGATATGGTTGCCGATAGGCATTTCAAAAATAGGTGTCGATAGGCATTTTAGATATAGGTGTCGATAGGCATTTCAGATATAGGTGTCGATAGGCATTTCAGATATAGGTGTCGATAGGCATTTCAGATATAGGTGTCGATAGGCATTTCAGATATAGGTGTCGATAGGCAATTCAGATATAGGTGTCGATAGGCATTTCAGATATAGGTGTCGATAGGCATTTCAGATATAGGTGTCGATAGGCATTTCAGATATAGGTGCCGATAGGCATTTCAGATATAGTTGCCGAATGGCATTTTAAAAATAGGTGCCGATAGGCATTTCAGATATAGAAGCCGATAGGCATTTCAAATATAGGTGCCGATAGGCTTTCCAGATATGGTTGCCGATAGGCATTTCAAATATAGGTGCTGATAGGCATTTCAGATGTAGTTTCCGATAGGCATTTCAAAAATAGGTGTCGATAATCATTTCAGATATAGGTGTCGATAGGCATTTCAGATATAGGTGTCGATAGGCATTTCAGATATAGGTGTCGATAGGCATTTCAGATATAGGTGTCGATAGGCATTTCAGATATAGGTGTCGATAGGCATTTCAGATATAGATGTCGATAGGCATTTCAGATATAGGTGTCGATAGGCATTTCAGATATAGGTGTCGATAGGCATTTCAGATATAGGTGCCGATAGGCATTTCAGATATAGTTGCCGATTGGCATTTTAAAAATAGGTGCCGATAGGCATTTCAGATATAGAAGCCGATAGGCATTTCAAATATAGGTGCCGATAGGCATTCCAGATATGGTTGCCGATAGGCATTTCAAATATAGGTGCTGATAGGCATTTCAGATGTAGTTTCCGATAGGCATTTCAAAAATAGGTGTCGATAAACATTTCAGATATAGGTGTCGATAGGCATTTCAGATATAGGTGTCGATAGGCATTTCAGATATAGGTGTCGATAGGCATTTCAGATATAGGTGTCGATAGGCATTTCAGATATAGGTGTCGATAGGCATTTCAGATATAGGTGTCGATAGGCATTTCAGATATAAGTGTCGATAGGCATTTCAGATATAGGTGTCGATAGGCATTTCAGATATAGGTGCCGATAGGAATTTCAGATATAGTTGCCGATTGGCATTTTAAAAATAGGTGCCGATAGGCATTTCGGATATAGAAGCCGATAGGCATTTCAAATATAGGTGCCGATAGGCATTCCAGATATGGTTGCCGATAGGCATTTCAAATATAGGTGCTGATAGGCATTTCAGATGTAGTTTCCGATAAGCATTTCAAAAATAGGTGTCGATAGGCATTTCAGATATAGGTGTCGATAGGCATTTCAGATATAGGTGTCGATAGGCATTTCAGATATAGGTGTCGATAGGCATTTCAGATATAGGTGTCGATAGGCATTTCAGATATAGGTGTCGATAGGCATTTCAGATATATGTGTCGATAGGCATTTCAGATATAGGTGTCGATAGGCATTTCAGATATAGGTGCCGATAGGCATTTCAGATATAGTTGCCGATTGGCATTTTAAAAATAGGTGCCGATAGGCATTTCAGATATAGAAGCCGATAGGCATTTCAAATATAGGTGCCGATAGGCATTCCAGATATGGTTGCCGATAGGCATTTCAAATATAGGTGCTGATAGGCATTTCAGATGTAGTTTCCGATAGGCATTTCAAAAATAGGTGTCGATAGGCATTTCAGATATAGGTGTCGATAGGCATTTCAGATATAGGTGTCGATAGGCATTTCAGATATAGGTGTCGATAGGCATTTTAGATATAGGTGTCGATAGGCATTTCAGATATAGGTGTCGATAGGCATTTCAGATATAGGTGTCGATAGGCATTTCAGATATAGGTGTCGATAGGCATTTCAGATATAGGTGCCGATAGGCATTTCAGATATAGTTGCTGATTGGCATTTTAAAAATAGGTGCCGATAGGCATTTCAGATATAGAAGCCGATAGGCATTTCAAATATAGGTGCCGATAGGCATTCCAGATATGGTTGCCGATAGGCATTTCAAATATAGGTGCTGATAGGCAATTCAGATGTAGTTTCCGATAGGCATTTCAGATATAGGTGTCGATAGGCATTTCAGATATAGGTGTCGATAGGCATTTCAGATATAGGTGTCGATAGGCATTTCAGATATAGGTGTCGATAGGCATTTCAGATATAGGTGTCGATAGGCATTTCAGATATAGGTGTCGATAGGCATTTCAGATATAGGCGTCGATAGGCATTTCAGATATAGGTGTCGATAGGCATTTCAGATATAGAAGCCGATAGGCATTTTAAATATAGGTGCCTATAGGCATTCCAGATATGGTTGCCGATAGGCATTTCAAATATAGGTGCTGATAGGCATTTCAGATGTAGTTTCCGATAGGCATTTCAAAAATAGGTGTCGATAGGCATTTCAGATATAGGTGTCGATAGGCATTTCAGATATAGGTGTCGATAGGCATTTCAGATATAGGTGTCGATAGGCATTTCAGATATAGGTGTCGATAGGCATTTCAGATATAGGTGTCGATAGGCATTTCAGATATAGGTGTCGATAGGCATTTCAGATATAGGTGTCGATAGGCATTTCAGATATAGGTGCCGATAGGCATTTCAGATATAGTTGCCGATTGGCATTTTAAAAATAGGTGCCGATTGGCATTTTAAAAATAGGTGCCGATAGGCATTTCAGATATAGAAGCCGATAGGCATTTCAAATATAGGTGCCGATAGGCATTCCAGATATGGTTGCCGATAGGCATTTCAAATATAGGTGCTGATAGGCATTTCAGATGTAGTTTCCGATAGGCATTTCAAAAATAGGTGTCGATAGGCATTTCAGATATAGGTGTCGATAGGCATTTCAGATATAGGTGTCGATAGGCATTTCAGATATAGGTGTCGATAGGCATTTCAAATATAGGTGCTGATAGGCATTTCAGATGTAGTTTCCGATAGGCATTTCAAAAATAGGTGTCGATAGGCATTTCAGATATAGGTGTCGATAGGCATTTCAGATATAGGTGTCGATAGGCATTTCAGATATAGGTGTCGATAGGCATTTCAGATATAGGTGTCGATAGGCATTTCAGATATAGGTGTCGATAGGCATTTCAGATATAGGTGTCGATAGGCATTTCAGATATAGGTGTCGATAGGCATTTCAGATATAGGTGTCGATAGGCATTTCAGATATAGGTGCCGATAGGCATTTCAGATATAGTTGCCGATTGGCATTTTAAAAATAGGTGCCGATAGGCATTTCAGATATAGAAGCCGATAGGCATTTCAAATATAGGTGTCGATAGGCATTCCAGATATGGTTGCCGATAGGCATTTCAAATATAGGTGCTGATAGGCATTTCAGATGTATTTTCCGATAGGCATTTCAAAAATAGGTGTCGATAGGCATTTCAGATATAGGTGTCGATAGGCATTTCAGATATAGGTGTCGATAGGCATTTCAGATATAGGTGTCGATAGGCATTTCAGATAGAGGTGTCGATAGGCATTTCAGATATAGGTGTCGATAGGCATTTCAGATATAGGTGTCGATAGGCATTTCAGATATAAGTGCCGATAGGCATTTCAGATATAGGTGCCGATAGGCATTTCAGATATAGTTGCCGATTGGCATTTTAAAAATAGGTGCCGATAGGCATTTCAGATATAGAAGCCAATAGGCATTTCAAATATAGGTGCCGATAGGCATTCCAGATATGGTTGCCGATAGGCATTTCAAATATAGGTGCTGATAGGCATTTCAGATGTAGTTTCCGATGGGCATTTCAAAAATAGGTGTCGATAGACATTTCAGATATAGGTGTCGATAGGCATTTCAGATATAGGTGTCGATAGGCATTTCAGATATAGGTGTCTATAGGCATTTCAGATATAGGTGTCGATAGGCATTTTTAGATATAGGTGTCGATAGGCATTTCAGATATAGGTGTCGATAGGCATTTCAGATATAGGTGTCGATAGGCATTTCAGATATAGGTGCCGATAGGCATTTCAGATATAATTGCCGATGGGCATTTTAAAAATAGGTGCCGATAGGCATTTCAGATATAGAAGCCGATAGGCATTTCAAATATAGGTGCCGATAGGCATTCCAGATATGGTTGCCGATAGGCATTTCAAATATAGGTGCTGATAGGCATTTCAGATGTAGTTTCCGATAGGCATTTCAAAAATGGGTGTCGATAGGCATTTCAGATATAGGTGTCGATAGGCATTTCAGATATAGGTGTCGATAGGCATTTCAGATATAGGTGTCGATAGGCATTTCAGATATAGGTGTCGATAGGCATTTCAGATATAGGTGTCGATAGGCATTTCAGATATAGGTGTCGATAGGCATTTCAGATATAGGTGTCGATAGGCATTTCAGATATAGGTGTCGATAGGCATTTCAGATATAGAAGCCGATAGGCATTTTAAATATAGGTGCCTATAGGCATTCCAGATATGGTTGCCGATAGGCATTTCAAATATAGGTGCTGATAGGCATTTCAGATGTAGTTTCCGATAGGCATTTCAAAAATAGGTGTCGATAGGCATTTCAGATATAGGTGTCGATAGGCATTTCAGATATAGGTGTCGATAGGCATTTCAGATATAGGTGTCGATAGGCATTTCAGATATAGGTGTCGATAGGCATTTCAGATATAGGTGTCGATAGGCATTTCAGATATAGGTGTCGATAGGCATTTCAGATATAGGTGTCGATAGGCATTTCAGATATAGGTGCCGATAGGCATTTCAGATATAGTTGCCGATTGGCATTTTAAAAATAGGTGCCGATTGGCATTTTAAAAATAGGTGCCGATAGGCATTTCAGATATAGAAGCCGATAGGCATTTCAAATATAGGTGCCGATAGGCATTCCAGATATGGTTGCCGATAGGCATTTCAAATATAGGTGCTGATAGGCATTTCAGATGTAGTTTCCGATAGGCATTTCAAAAATAGGTGTCGATAGGCATTTCAGATATAGGTGTCGATAGGCATTTCAGATATAGGTGTCGATAGGCATTTCAGATATAGGTGTCGATAGGCATTTCAGATATAGGTGTCGATAGGCATTTCAGATATAGGTGTCGATAGGCATTTCAGATATAGGTGTCGATAGGCATTTCAGATATAGGTGCCGATAGGCATTTCAGATATAGTTGCCGATTGGCATTTTAAAAATAGGTGCCGATAGGCATTTTAGATATAGAAGCCGATAGGCATTTCAAATATAGGTGTCGATAGGCATTCCAGATATGGTTGCCGATAGGCATTTCAAATATAGGTGCTGATAGGCATTTCAGATGTAGTTTCCGATAGGCATTTCAAAAATAGGTGTCGATAGGCATTTTAGATATAGGTGTCGATAGGCATTTCAGATATAGGTGTCGATAGGCATTTCAGATATAGGTGTCGATAGGCATTTCAGATATAGGTGTCGATTGGCATTTCAGATATAGGTGTCGATAGGCATTTCAGATATAGGTGTCGATAGGCATTTCAGATATAGGTGTCGATAGGCATTTCAGATATAGGTGTCGATAGGCATTTCAGATATAGTTGCCGATTGGCAGTTTAAAAATAGGTGCCGATAGGCATTTCAGATATAGAAGCCGATAGGCATTTCAAATATAGGTGCCGATAGGCATTCCAGATATGGTTGCCGATAGGCATTTCAAATATAGGTGCTGATAGGCATTTCAGATGTAGTTTCCGATAGGCATTTCAAAAATAGGTGTCGATAGGCATTTCAGATATAGGTGTCGATAGGCATTTCAGATATAGGTGTCGATAGGCATTTCAGATATAGGTGGCGATAGGCATTTCAGATATAGGTGTCGATAGGCATTTCAGATATAGGTGTCGATAGGCATTTCAGATATAGGTGTCGATAGGCATTTCAGATATAGGTGTCGATAGGCATTTCAGATATAGGTGCCGATAGGCATTTCAGATATAGTTGCCGATTGGCATTTTAAAAATAGGTGCCGATAGGCATTTCAGATATAGAAGCCGATAGGCATTTCAAATATAGGTGCCGATAGGCATTCCAGATATGGTTGCCGATAGGCATTTCAAATATAGGTGCTGATAGGCATTTCAGATGTAGTTTCCGATAGGCATTTCAAAAATAGGTGTCGATAGGCATTTTAGATATAGGTGTCGATAGGCATTTCAGATATAGGTGTCGATAGGCATTTCAGATATAGGTGTCGATAGGCATTTCAGATATAGGTGTCGATAGGCATTTCAGATATAGGTGTCGATAGGCATTTCAGATATTGGTGTCGATAGGCATTTCAGATATAGGTGTCGATAGGCATTTCAGATATAGGTGTCGATAGGCATTTCAGATATAGGTGCCGATAGGCATTTCAGATATAGTTGCCGATTGGCATTTTAAAAATAGGTGCCGATAGGCATTTCAGATATAGAAGCCGATAGGCATTTCAAATATAAGTGCCGATAGGCATTCCAGATATGGTTGCCGATAGGCATTTCAAATATAGGTGCTGAAAGGCATTTCAGATGTAGTTTCCGATAGGCATTTCAAAAATAGGTGTCGATAGGCATTTCAGATATAGGTGTCGATAGGCATTTCAGATATAGGTGTCGATAGGCATTTCAGATATAGGTGTCGATAGGCATTTCAGATATAGGTGTCGATAGGCATTTCAGATATAGGTGTCGATAGGCATTTCAGATATAGGTGTCGATAGGCATTTCAAATATAGGTGCTGATAGGCATTTCAGATGTAGTTTCCGATAGGCATTTCAAAAATAGGTGTCGATAGGCATTTCAGATATAGGTGTCGATAGGCATTTCAGATATAGGTGTCGATAGGCATTTCAGATATAGGTGTCGATAGGCATTTCAGATATTGGTGTCGATAGGCATTTCAGATATAGGTGTCGATAGGCATTTCAGATATAGGTGTCGATAGGCATTTCAGATATAGGTGTCGATAGGCATTTCAGATATAGGTGTCGATAGGCATTTCAGATATAGGTGCCGATAGGCATTTCAGATATAGTTGCCGATTGGCATTTTAAAAATAGGTGCCGATAGGCATTTCAGATATAGAAGCCGATAGGCTTTTCAAATATAGGTGCCGATAGGCATTCCAGATATGGTTGCCGATAGGCATTTCAAATATAGGTGCTGATAGGCATTTCAGATGTAGTTTCCGATAGGCATTTCAAAAATAGGTGTCGATAGGCATTTCAGATATAGGTGTCGATAGGCATTTCAGATATAGGTGTCGATAGGCATTTCAGATATAGGTGTCGATAGGCATTTCAGATATAGGTGTCGATAGGCATTTCAGATATAGGTGTCGATAGGCATTTCAGATATAGGTGTCGATAGGCATTTCAGATATAGGTGTCGATAGGCATTTCAGATATAGGTGCCGATATGTATTTCAGATATAGTTGCCGATTGGCATTTTAAAAAGAGGTGCCGATAGGCATTTCAGATATAGAAGCCGATAGGCATTTCAAATATAGGTGCCGATAGGCATTCCAGATATGGTTGCCGATAGGCATTTCAAATATAGGTGCTGATAGGCATTTTAGATGTAGTTTCCGAAGGGCATTTCAAAAATAGGTGTCGATAGGCATTTCAGATATAGGTGTCGATAGGCATTTCAGATATAGGTGTCGATAGGCATTTCAGATATAGGTGTCGATAGGCATTTCAGATATAGGTGTCGATAGGCATTTCAGATATAGGTGTCGATAGGCATTTCAGATATAGGTGTCGATAGGCATTTCAGATATAGGTGCCGATAGGCATTTCAGATATAGTTGCCGATTGGCATTTTAAAAATAGGTGCCGATAGGCATTTCAGATATAGAAGCCGATAGGCATTTCAAATATAAGTGCCGATAGGCATTCCAGATATGGTTGCCGATAGGCATTTCAAATATAGGTGCTGATAGGCATTTCAGATGTAGTTTCCGATAGGCATTTCAAAAATAGGTGTCGATAGGCATTTCAGATATAGGTGTCGATAGGCATTTCAGATATAGGTGTCGATAGGCATTTCAGATATAGGTGTCGATAGGCATTTCAGATATAGGTGTCGATAGGCATTTCAGATATAGGTGTCGATAGGCATTTCAGATATAGGTGTCGATAGGCATTTCAAATATAGGTGCTGATAGGCATTTCAGATGTAGTTTCCGATAGGCATTTCAAAAATAGGTGTCGATAGGCATTTCAGATATAGGTGTCGATAGGCATTTCAGATATAGGTGTCGATAGGCATTTCAGATATAGGTGTCGATAGGCATTTCAGATATAGGTGTCGATAGGCATTTCAGATATAGGTGTCGATAGGCATTTCAGATATAGGTGTCGATAGGCATTTCAGATATAGGTGTCGATAGGCATTTCAGATATAGGTGCCGATAGGCATTTCAGATATAGTTGCCGATTGGCATTTTAAAAATAGGTGCCGATAGGCATTTCAGATATAGAAGCCGATAGGCATTTCAAATATAGGTGCCGATAGGCATTCCAGATATGGTTGCCGATAGGCATTTCAAATATAGGTGCTGATAGGCATTTCAGATGTAGTTTCCGATAGGCATTTCAAAAATAGGTGTCGATAGGCATTTCAGATATAGGTGTCGATAGGCATTTCAGATATAGGTGTCGATAGGCATTTCAGATATAGGTGTCGATAGGCATTTCAGATATAGGTGTCGATAGGCATTTCAGATATAGGTGTCGATAGGCATTTCAGATATAGGTGTCGATAGGCATTTCAGATATAGGTGTCGATAGGCATTTCAGATAAAGGTGTCGATAGGCATTTCAGATATAGGTGCCGATAGGCATTTCAGATATAGTTGCCGATTGGCATTTTAAAAATAGGTGCCGATAGGCATTTCAGATATAGAAGCCGATAGCCATTTCAAATATAGGTGCCGATAGGCATTCCAGATATGGTTGCCGATAGGCATTTCAAATATAGGTGCTGATAGGCATTTCAGATGTAGTTTCCGATAGGCATTTCAAAAATAGGTGTCGATAGGCATTTCAGATATAGGTGTCGATAGGCATTTCAGATATAGGTGTCGATAGGCATTTCAGATATAGGTGTCGATAGGCATTTCAGATATAGGTGTCGATAGGCATTTCAGATGTAGGTGTCGATAGGCATTTCAGATATAGGTGTCGATAGGCATTTCAGATATAGGTGTCGATAGGCATTTCAGATATAGGTGCCGATAGGCATTTCAGATATAGTTGCCGATTGGCATTTTAAAAATAGGTGCCGATAGGCATTTTAGATATAGAAGCCGATAGGCATTTCAAATATAGGTGCCGATAGGCATTCCAGATATGGTTGCCGATAGGCATTTCAAATATAGGTGCTGATAGGCATTTCAGATGTAGTTTCCGATAGGCATTTCAAAAATAGGTGTCGATAGGCATTTCAGATATAGGTGTCGATAGGTATTTCAGATATAGGTGTCGATAGGCATTTCAGATATAGGTGTCGATAGGCATTTCAGATATAGGTGTCGATAGGCATTTCAGATAAAGGTGTCGATAGGCATTTCAGATATAGGTGTCGATAGGCATTTCAGATATAAGTGTCGATAGGCATTTCAGATATAGGTGCCGATAGGCATTTCAGATATAGTTGCCGATTGGCAGTTTAAAAATAGGTGCCGATAGGCATTTCAGATATAGAAGCCGATAGGCATTTCAAATATAGGTGCCGATAGGCATTCCAGATATGGTTGCCGATAGGCATTTCAGATATAGGTGTCGATAGGCATTTCAGATATAGGTGTCGATAGGCATTTCAGATATAGGTGTCGATAGGCATTTCAGATATAGGTGCCGATAGGCATTTCAGATATAGTTGCCGATTGGCATTTTAAAAATAGGTGCCGATAGGCATTTCAGATATAGAAGCCGATAGGCATTTCAAATATAGGTGCCGATAGGCATTCCAGATATGGTTGCCGATAGGCATTTCAAATATAGGTGCTTATAGGCATTTCAGATGTAGTTTCCGATAGGCATTTCAAAAATAGGTGTCGATAGGCATTTTAGATATAGGTGTCGATAGGCATTTCAGATATAGGTGTCGATAGGCATTTCAGATATAGGTGTCGATAGGCATTTCAGATATGGTTGCCGATAGGCATTTCAGATATAGGTGTCGATAGGCATTTCAGATATAGGTGTCGATAGGCATTTCAGATATAGGTGTCGATAGGCATTTCAGATATAGGTGCCGATAGGCATTTCAGATATAGTTGCCGATTGGCATTTTAAAAATAGGTGCCGATAGGCATTTCAGATATAGAAGCCGATAGGCATTTCAAATATAGGTGCCGATAGGCATTCCAGATATGGTTGCCGATAGGCATTTCAAATATAGGTGCTGATAGGCATTTCAGATGTAGTTTCCGATAGGCATTTCAAAAATAGGTGTCGATAGGCATTTCAGATATAGGTGTCGATAGGCATTTCAGATATAGGTGTCGATAGGCATTTCAGATATAGGTGTCGATAGGCATTTCAGATATAGGTGTCGATAGGCATTTCAGATATAGGTGTCGATAGGCATTTCAGATATAGGTGCCGATAGGCATTTCAGATATAGTTGCCGTTTGGCATTTTAAAAATAGGTGCCGATAGGCATTTCAGATATAGAAGCCGATAGGCATTTCAAATATAGGTGCCGATAGGCATTCCAGATATGGTTGCCGATAGGCATTTCAAATATAGGTGCTGATAGGCATTTCAGATGTAGTTTCCGATAGGCATTTCAAAAATAGGTGTCGATAGGCATTTCAGATATAGGTGTCGATAGGCATTTCAGATATAGGTGTCGATAGGCATTTCAGATATAGGTGTCGATAGGCATTTCAGATATAGGTGTCGATAGGCATTTCAGATATAGGTGTCGATAGGCATTTAAGATATAGGTGTCGATAGGCATTTCAGATATAGGTGTCGATAGGCATTTCAGATATAGGTGTCGATAGGCATTTCAGGTATAGGTGCCGATAGGCATTTCAGATATAGTTGCCGATTGGCATTTTAAAAATAGATGCCAATAAGCATTTCAGATATAGAAGCCGATAGGCATTTCAAATATAGGTGCCGATAGGCATTCCGGATATGGTTGCCGATAGGCATTTCAAATATAGGTGCTGATAGGCATTTCAGATGTAGTTTCCCATAGGCATTTCAAAAATAGGTGTCGATAGGCATTTCAGATATAGGTGTCGATAGGCATTTCAGATATAGGTGTCGATAGGCATTTCAGATATAGGTGTCGATAGGCATTTCAGATATAGGTGTCGATAGGCATTTTAGATATAGGTGTCGATAGGCATTTCAGATATAGGTGTCGATAGGCATTATAGATATAGGTGTTTTTAGGCATTTCAGATATAGGTGTCGATAGGCATTTCAGATATAGGTGCCGATAGGCATTTCAGATATAGTTGCCGATTGGCATTTTAAAAATAGGTGCCGATAGGCATTTCAGATATAGAAGCCGATAGGCATTTCAAATATAGGTGCCGATAGGCATTCCAGATATGGTTGCCGATAGGCATTTCAAATATAGGTGCTGATAGGCATTTCAGATGTAGTTTCCGATAGGCATTTCAAAAATAGGTGTCGATAGGCATTTCAGATATAGGTGTCGATAGGCATTTCAGATATAGGTGTCGATAGGCATTTCAGATATAGGTGTCGATAGGCATTTCAGATATAGGTGTCGATAGGCATTTCAGATATAGGTGCCGATAGGCATTTCAGATATAGTTGCCGATTGGCATTTTAAAAATAGGTGCCGATAGGAATTTCAGATATAGAAGCCGATAGGCATTTCAAATATAGGTGCCGATAGGCATTCCAGATATGGTTGCCGATAGGCATTTCAAATATAGGTGCTGATAGGCATTTCAGATGTAGTTTCCGATAGGCATTTCAAAAATAGGTGTCGATAGGCATTTCAGATATAGGTGTCGATAGGCATTTCAGATATAGGTGTCGATAGGCATTTCAGATATAGGTGTCGATAGGCATTTCAGATATAGGTCTCGATAGGCATTTCAGATATAGGTGTCGATAGGCATTTCAGATATAGGTGTCGATTGGCATTTCAGATATAGGTGTCGATAGGCATTTCAGATATAGGTGTCGATAGGCATTTCAGATATAGGTGTCGATAGGCATTTCAGATATAGGTGCCGATAGGCATTTCAGATATAGTTGCCGATTGGCAGTTTAAAAATAGGTGCCGATAGGCATTTCAGATATAGAAGCCGATAGGCATTTCAAATATAGGTGCCGATAGGCATTCCAGATATGGTTGCCGATAGGCATTTCAAATATAGGTGCTGATAGGCATTTCAGATGTAGTTTCCGATAGGCATTTCAAAAATAGGTGTCGATTGGCATTTCAGATATAGGTGTCGATAGGCATTTCAGATATAGGTGTCGATAGGCATTTCAGATATAGGTGGCGATAGGCATTTCAGATATAGGTGTCGATAGGCATTTCAGATATAGGTGTCGATAGGCATTTCAGATATAGGTGTCGATAGGCATTTCAGATATAGGTGTCGATAGGCATTTCAGATATAGGTGCCGATAGGCATTTCAGATATAGTTGCCGATTGGCATTTTAAAAATAGGTGCCGATAGGCATTTCAGATATAGAAGCCGATAGGCATTTCAAATATAGGTGCCGATAGGCATTCCAGATATGGTTGCCGATGGGCATTTCAAATATAGGTGCTGATAGGCATTTCAGATGTAGTTTCCGATAGGCATTTCAAAAATAGGTGTCGATAGGCATTTTAGATATAGGTGTCGATAGGCATTTCAGATATAGGTGTCGATAGGCATTTCAGATATAGGTGTCGATAGGCATTTCAGATATAGGTGTCGATAGGCATTTCAGATATAGGTGTCGATAGGCATTTCAGATATTGGTGTCGATAGGCATTTCAGATATAGGTGTCGATAGGCATTTCAGATATAGGTGTCGATAGGCATTTCAGATATAGGTGCCGATAGGCATTTCAGATATAGTTGCCGATTGGCATTTTAAAAATAGGTGCCGATAGGCATTTCAGATATAGAAGCCGATAGGCATTTCAAATATAAGTGCCGATAGGCATTCCAGATATGGTTGCCGATAGGCATTTCAAATATAGGTGCTGAAAGGCATTTCAGATGTAGTTTCCGATAGGCATTTCAAAAATAGGTGTCGATAGGCATTTCAGATATAGGTGTCGATAGGCATTTCAGATATAGGTGTCGATAGGCATTTCAGATATAGGTGTCGATAGGCATTTCAGATATAGGTGTCGATAGGCATTTCAGATATAGGTGTCGATAGGCATTTCAAATATAGGTGCTGATAGGCATTTCAGATGTAGTTTCCGATAGGCATTTCAAAAATAGGTGTCGATAGGCATTTCAGATATAGGTGTCGATAGGCATTTCAGATATAGGTGTCGATAGGCATTTCAGATATAGGTGTCGATAGGCATTTCAGATATAGGTGTCGATAGGCATTTCAGATATAGGTGTCGATAGGCATTTCAGATATAGGTGTCGATAGGCATTTCAGATATAGGTGTCGATAGGCATTTCAGATATAGGTGTCGATAGGCATTTCAGATATAGGTGCCGATAGGCATTTCAGATATAGTTGCCGATTGGCATTTTAAAAATAG
>JAVRKA010000995.1:0-33968 GCA_034508555.1 Venustoraphidia nigricollis | reverse complement strand
ATCGGCTTCTATATCTGAAATGCCTATCGGCACCTATTTTTAAAATGCCAATCGGCAACTATATCTGAAATGCCTATCGGCACCTATATCTGAAATGCCTATCGACACCTATATCTGAAATGCCTATCGACACCTATATCTGAAATGCCTATCGACACCTATATCTGAAATGCCTATCGACACCTATATCTAAAATGCCTATCGACACCTATATCTGAAATGCCTATCGACACCTATATCTGAAATGCCTATCGACACCTATATCTGAAATGCCTATCGACACCTATTTTTGAAATGCCTATCGGAAACTACATCTGAAATGCCTATCAGCACCTATATTTGAAATGCCTATCGGCAACTATATCTGGAATGCCTATCGGCACCTATATTTTTGAAATGCCTATCTGCTTCTATATCTGAAATGCCTATCGGCACCTATTTTTAAAATGCCAATCGGCAACTATATCTGAAATGCATATCGGCACCTATATCTGAAATGCCTATCGACACCTATATCTGAAATGCCTATCGACACCTATATCTGAAATGCCTATCGACACCTATATCTGAAATGCCTATCGACACCTATATATGAAATGCCTATCGACACCTATATCTGAAATGCCTATCGACACCTATATCTGAAATTCCTATCGACACCTATTTTTGAAATGCCTATCGGAAACTACATCTGAAATGCCTATCAGCACCTATATTTGAAATGCCTATCGGCAACCATATCTAGAATGCCTATCGGCACCTATATTTGAAATGCCTATCGGCTTCTATATCTGAAATGCCTATCGGCACCTATTTTTAAAATGCCAATCGGCAACTATATCTGAAATGCCTATCGGCACCTATATCTGAAATGCCTATCGACACCTATATCTGAAATGCCTATCGACACCTATATCTGAAATGCCTATCGACACCTATATCTGAAATGCCTACCGACACCTATATCTGAAATGCCTATCGACACCTATATCTGAAATGCCTATCGACACCTATATATGAAATGCCTATCGATACCTATATCTGAAATGCCTATCGACACCTATATCTGAAATGCCTATCGACACCTATTTTTGAAATGCCTATCGGAAACTACATCTGAAATGCCTATCAGCACCTATATTTGAAATGCCTATCGGCAACCATATCTGGAATGCCTATCGGCACCTATATTTGAAATGCCTATCGGCTTCTTATATCTGAAATGCCTATCGGCACCTATTTTTAAATTGCCTATCGGCAACTATATCTGAAATGCCTATCGGCACCTATATCTGAAATGCCTATCGACACCTATATCTGAAATGCCTATCGACACCTATATCTGAAATGCCTATCGACACCTATATCTGAAATGCCTATCGACACCTATTTTTGAAATGCCTATCGGAAACTACATCTGAAATGCCTATCAGCACCTATATTTGAAATGCCTATCGGCAACTATATCTGAAATGCCTATCGGCACATATTTTTAAAATGCCAATCGGCAACTATATCTGAAATGCCTATCGGCACCTATATCTGAAATGCCTATCGACACCTATATCTGAAATGCCTATCGACACCTATATCTGAAATGCCTATCGACACCCATATCTGAAATGCCTATCGACACGAATATCTGAAATGCCTATCGACACCTATATCTGAAATGCCTATCGACACCTATATCTGAAATGCCTATCGACACCTATTTTTGAAATGCCTATCGGAGACTACATCTGAAATGCCTATCAGCACCTATATTTGAAATGCCTATCGGCAACCATATCTGGAATGCCTATCGGCACCTATATTTGAAATGCCTATCGGCTTCTATATCTGAAATGCCTATCGGCACCTATTTTTAAAATGCCAATCGGCAACTATATCTGAAATGCCTATCGGCACCTATATCTGAAATGCCTATCGACACCTATATCTGAAATGCCTATCGACACCTATATCTGAAATGCCTATCGACACCTATATCTGAAATGCCTATCGACACCTATATCTAAAATGCCTATCGACACCTATATCTGAAATGCCTATCGACACCTATATCTGAAATGCCTATCGACACCTATATCTGAAATGCCTATCGACACCTATTTTTGAAATGCCTATCGGAAACTACATCTGAAATGCCTATCAGCACCTATATTTGAAATGCCTATCGGCAACTATATCTGGAATGCCTATCGGCACCTATATTTTTGAAATGCCTATCTGCTTCTATATCTGAAATGCCTATCGGCACCTATTTTTAAAATGCCAATCGGCAACTATATCTGAAATGCATATCGGCACCTATATCTGAAATGCCTATCGACACCTATATCTGAAATGCCTATCGACACCTATATCTGAAATGCCTATCGACACCTATATCTGAAATGCCTATCGACACCTATATATGAAATGCCTATCGACACCTATATCTGAAATGCCTATCGACACCTATATCTGAAATTCCTATCGACACCTATTTTTGAAATGCCTATCGGAAACTACATCTGAAATGCCTATCAGCACCTATATTTGAAATGCCTATCGGCAACCATATCTAGAATGCCTATCGGCACCTATATTTGAAATGCCTATCGGCTTCTATATCTGAAATGCCTATCGGCACCTATTTTTAAAATGCCAATCGGCAACTATATCTGAAATGCCTATCGGCACCTATATCTGAAATGCCTATCGACACCTATATCTGAAATGCCTATCGACACCTATATCTGAAATGCCTATCGACACCTATATCTGAAATGCCTACCGACACCTATATCTGAAATGCCTATCGACACCTATATCTGAAATGCCTATCGACACCTATATATGAAATGCCTATCGATACCTATATCTGAAATGCCTATCGACACCTATATCTGAAATGCCTATCGACACCTATTTTTGAAATGCCTATCGGAAACTACATCTGAAATGCCTATCAGCACCTATATTTGAAATGCCTATCGGCAACCATATCTGGAATGCCTATCGGCACCTATATTTGAAATGCCTATCGGCTTCTTATATCTGAAATGCCTATCGGCACCTATTTTTAAATTGCCTATCGGCAACTATATCTGAAATGCCTATCGGCACCTATATCTGAAATGCCTATCGACACCTATATCTGAAATGCCTATCGACACCTATATCTGAAATGCCTATCGACACCTATATCTGAAATGCCTATCGACACCTATTTTTGAAATGCCTATCGGAAACTACATCTGAAATGCCTATCAGCACCTATATTTGAAATGCCTATCGGCAACCATATCTGGAATGCCTATCGGCACCTATATTTGAAATGCCTATCGGCTTCTATGTCTGAAATGCCTATCGGCACCTATTTTTAAAATGCCAATCGGCAACTATATCTGAAATGCCTATCGGCACCTATATCTGAAATGCCTATCGACACCTATATCTGAAATGCCTATCGACACCTATATCTGAAATGCCTATCGACACCTATATCTGAAATGCCTATCGACACCTATATCTGAAATGCCTATCGACACCTAAATCTGAAATGCCTATCGACACCTATATCTGAAATGCCTATCGACACCTATATCTGAAATGCCTATCGACACCTATTTTTGAAATGCCTATCGGAAACTACATCTGAAATGCCTATCAGCACCTATATTTGAAATGCCTATCGGCAACCATATCTGGAATGCCTATCGGCACCTATATTTAAAATGCCTATCGGCTTCTATATCTGAAATGCCTACCGGCACCTATTTTTAAAATGCCAATCGGCAACTATATCTGAAATGCCTATCGGCACCTATATCTGAAATGCCTATCGACACCTATATCTGAAATGCCTATCGACACCTATATCTGAAATGCCTATCGACACCTATATCTGAAATGCCTATCGACACCTATATCTGAAATGCCTATCGACACCTATTTTTGAAATGCCTATCGGAAACTACATCTGAAATGCCTATCAGCACATATATTTGAAATGCCTATCGGCAACCATATCTGGAATGCCTATCGGCACCTATATTTGAAATGCCTATCGGCTTCTATATCTGAAATGCCTATCGGCACCTATTTCTAAAATGCCAATCGGCAACTATATCTGAAATGCCTATCGGCACCTATATCTGAAATGCCTATCGACACCTATATCTGAAATGCCTATCGACACCTATATCTGAAATGCCTATCGACACCTATATCTGAAATGCCTATTGACACCTATATCTGAAATGCCTATCGACACCTATATCTGAAATGCCTATCGACACCTATATCTGAAATGCCTATCGACACCTATATCTGAAATGCCTATCGAGACCATTTTTGAAATGCCTATCGGAAACTACATCTGAAATGCCTATCAGCACCTATATTTGAAATGCTTATCGGCAACCATATCTGGAATGCCTATCGGCACCTATATTTGAAATGCCTATCGGCTTCTATATCTGAAATGCCTATCGGCACCTATTTATAAAATGCCAACCGGCGACTATATCTGAAATGCCTATCGGCACCTATATCTGAAATGCCTATCGACACCTATATCTGAAATGCCTATCGACACCTATATCTGAAATGCCTATCGACACCTATATCTGAAATGCCTATCGACACCTATATCTGAAATGCCTATCGACACCTATATCTGAAATGCCTATCGACACCTATATCTGAAATGCCTATCGACACCTATATCTGAAATGCCTATCGACACCTATTTTTGAAATGCCTATCGGAAACTACATCTGAAATGCCTATCAGCACCTATATTTGAAATGCCTATCGGCAACCATATCTGGAATGCCTATCGGCACCTATATTTGAAATGCCTATCGGCTTCTATATCTAAAAAGCCTATCGGCACCTATTTTTAAAATGCCAATCGGCAACTATATCTGAAATGCCTATCGGCACCTATATCTGAAATGCCTATCGACACCTATATCTGAAATGCCTATCGACACCTATATCTGAAATGCCTATCGACACCTATATCTGAAATGCCTATCGACACCTATATCTGAAATGCCTATCGACACCTATATCTGAAATGCCTATCGACACCTATATCTGAAATGCCTATCGACACCTATATCTGAAATGCCTATCGACACCTATTTTTGAAATGCCTATCGGAAACTACATCTGAAATGCCTATCAGCACCTATATTTGAAATGCCTATCGGCAACCATATCTGGAATGCATATCGGCACCTATATTTGAAATCCCTATCGGCTTCTATATCTGAAATGCCTATCGGCACCTATTTTTAAAATGCCAATCGGCAACTATATCTGAAATGCCTATCGGCACCTATATCTGAAATGCCTATCGACACCTATATCTGAAATGCCTATCGACACCTATATCTGAAATGCCTATCGACACCTATATCTGAAATGCCTATCGACACCTATATCTGAAATGCCTATCGACACCTATATCTGAAATGCCTATCGACACCTATATCTGAAATGCCTATCGACACCTATTTTTGAAATGCCTATCGGAAACTACATCTGAAATGCCTATCAGCACCTATATTTGAAATGCCTATCGGCAATCATATCTGAAATGCCTATCGACACCTATATCTGAAATGCCTATCGACACCTATTTTTGAAATGCCTATCGGAAACTACATCTGAAATGCCTATCAGCACCTATATTTGAAATGCCTATCGGCAATCATATCTGGAATGCCTATCGGCACCTATATTTGAAATGCCTATCGGCTTCTATATCTGAAATGCCTATCGGCACCTATTTTTAAAATACCAATCGGCAACTTTATCTGAAATGCCTATCGGCACCTATATCTGAAATGCCTATCGACACCTATATCTGAAATGCCTATCGACACCTATATCTGAAATGCCTATCGACACCTATATCTGAAATGCCTATCGTCACCTATATCTGAAATGCCTATCGACACCTATATCTGAAATGCCTATCGACACCTATATCTGAAATGCCTATCGACACCTATATCTGAAATGCCTATCGACACCTATTTTTGAAATGCCTATCAGAAACTACATCTGAAATGCCTATCAGCACCTATATTTAAATTGCCTATCGGCAACCATATCTGGAATGCCTATCGGCACCTATATTTGAAATGCCTATCGGCTTCTATATCTGAAATGCCTATCGGCACCTATTTTTAAAATGCCAATCGGCAACTATATCTGAAATGCCTATCGGCACCTATATCTGAAATGCCTATCGACACCTATATCTGAAATGCCTATCGACACCTATATCTGAAATGCCTATCGACACCTATATCTGAAATGCCTATCGACACTTATATCTGAAATGCCTATCGACACCTATACCTGAAATGCCTATCGACACCTGTATCTGAAATGCCTATCGACACGTATATCTGAAATGCCTATCGACACCTATTTTTGAAATGCCTATCGGAAACTACATCTGAAATGCCTATCAGCACCTATATTTGAAATGCCTATCGGCTTCTATATCTGAAATGCCTATCGGCACCTATTTTTAAAATGCCAATCGGCAACTATATCTGAAATGCCTATCGGCACCTATATCTGAAATGCCTATCGACACATATATCTGAAATGCCTATCGACACCTATATCTGAAATGCCTATCGACACCTATATCTGAAATGCCTATCGACACCTATATCTGAAATGCCTATCGACACCTATATCTGAAATGCCTATCGACACCTATATCTGAAATGCCTATCGACACCTATATCTGAACTGCCTATCGACACCTATATCTGAAATGCCTATCGACACCTATTTTTTAAATGCCTATCGGAAACTACATCTGAAATGCCTATCAGCACCTATATTTGAAATGCCTATCGGCAACCATATCTGGAATGCCTATCGGCACCTATATTTGAAATGCCTATCGGCTTCTATATCTGAAATGCCTATCGGCACCTATATCTGAAATGCCTATCGACACCTATATCTGAAATGCCTATCGACACCTATTTTTGAAATGCCTATCGGAAACTACATCTGAAATGCCTATCAGCACCTATATTTGAAATGCCTATCGGCAACCATATCTGGAATGCCTATCGGCACCTATATTTGAAATGCCTATCGGCTTCTATATCTGAAATGCCTATCGGCACCTATTTTTAAAATGCCAATCGGCAACTATATCTGAAATGCCTATCGGCACCTATATCTGAAATGCCTATCGACACCTATATCTGAAATGCCTATCGACACCTATATCTGAAATGCCTATCGACAACTATATCTGAAATGCCTATCGACAACTATATCTGAAATGCCTATCGACACCTATATCTGAAATGCCTATCGACACCTATATCTGAAATGCCTATCGACACCTATATCTGAAATGCCTATCGACACCTATTTTTGAAATGCCTATCGGAAACTACATCTGAAATGCCTATCAGCGCCTATATTTGAAATGCCTATCGGCAACCATATCTGGAATGCCTATCGGCACCTATATTTGAAATGCCTATCGGCTTCTATATCTGAAATGCCTATCGGCAACTATTTTTAAAATGCCAATCGGCAACTATATCTGAAATGCCTATCGGCACCTATATCTGAAATGCCTATCGGCACCTATATCTGAAATGCCTATCGACACCTATATCTGAAATGCCTATCGACACCTATATCTGAAATGCCTATCGACACCTATATCTGAAATGCCTATCGACACCTATATCTGAAATGCCTATCGACACCTATATCTGAAATGCCTATCGACACCTATATCTGAAATGCCTATCGACACCTATATCTGAAATGCCTATCGACACCTATATCTGAAATGCCTATCGACACCTATTTTTGAAATGCCTATCGGAAACTACATCTGAAATGCCTATCAGCACCTATATTTGAAATGCCTATCGGCAACCATATCTGGAATGCCTATCGGCACCTATATTTGAAATGCCTATCGGCTTTTATATCTGAAATGCCTATCGGCACCTATTTTTAAAATGCTAATCGGCAACTATATCTGAAATGCCTATCGGCACCTATATCTGAAATGCCTATCGACACCTATATCTGAAATGCCTATCGACACCTATATCTGAAATGCCTATCGACACCTATATCTGAAATGCCTATCGACACCTATATCTGAAATGCCTATCGACACCTATATCTGAAATGCCTATCGACACCTATATCTGAAATGCCTATCGACACCTATATCTGAAATGCCTATCGACACCTATATCTGAAATGCCTATCGACACCTATTTTTGAAATGCCTATCGGAAACTACATCTGAAATGCCTATCAGCACCTATATTTGAAATGCCTATCGGCAACCATATCTGGAATGCCTATCGGCACCTATATTTGAAATGCCTATCGGCTTCTATATCTGAAATGCCTATCGGCACCTATTTTTAAAATGCCAATCGGCAACTATATCTGAAATGCCTATCGGCACCTATATCTGAAATGCCTATCGACACCTATATCTGAAATGCCTATCGACACCTATATCTGAAATGCCTATCGACACCTATATCTGAAATGCCTATCGACACCTATATCTGAAATGCCTATCGACACCTATATCTGAAATGCCTATCGACACCTATATCTGAAATGCCTATCGACACCTATAACTGAAATGCCTATCGACACCTATTTTTGAAATGCCTATCGGAAACTACATCTGAAATGCCTATCAGCACCTATATTTGAAATGCCTATCGGCAACTATATCTGGAATGCCTATCGGCACCTATATTTGAAATGCCTATCGGCTTCTATATCTGAAATGCCTATCGGCGCCTATTTTTAAAATGCCAATCGGCAACTATATCTGAAATGCCTATCGGCACCTATATCTGAAATGCCTATCGACACCTATATCTGAAATGCCTATCGACACATATATCTGAAATGCCTATCGACACCTATATCTGAAATGCCTATCGACACCTATATCTGAAATGCCTATCGACACCTATATCTGAAATGCCTATCGACACCTATATCTGAAATGCCTATCGACACCTATATCTAAATGCCTATCGACACCTATTTTTGAAATGCCTATCGGAAACTACATCTGAAATGCCTATCAGCACCTATATTTGAAATGCCTATCGGCAACCATATCTGGAATGCCTATCGGCACCTATATTTGAAATGCCTATCGGCTTCTATATCTGAAATGCCTATCGGCACCTATTTTTAAAATGCCAATCGGCAACTATATCTGAAATGCCTATCGGCACCTATATCTGAAATGCCTATCGACACCTATATCTGAAATGCCTATCGACACCTATATCTGAAATGCCTATCGACACCTATATCTGAAATGCCTATCGACACGAATATCTGAAATGCCTATCGACACCTATATCTGAAATGCCTATCGACACCTATATCTGAAATGCCTATCGACACCTATTTTTGAAATGCGTATCGGAAACTACATCTGAAATGCCTATCAGCACCTATATTTGAAATGCCTATCGGCAACCATATCTGGAATGCCTATCGGCACCTATATTTGAAATGCCTATCGGCTTCTATATCTGAAATGCCTATCGGCACCTATTTTTAAAATGCCAATCGGCAACTATATCTGAAATGCCTATCGGCACCTATATCTGAAATGCCTATCGACACCTATATCTGAAATGCCTATCGACACCTATATCTGAAATGCCTATCGACATCTATATCTGAAATGCCTATCGACACCTATATCTAAAATGCCTATCGACACCTATATCTGAAATGCCTATCGACACCTATATCTGAAATGCCTATCGACACTTATATCTGAAATGCCTATCGACACCTATTTTTGAAATGCCTATCGGAAACTACATCTGAAATGCCTATCAGCACCTATATTTGAAATGCCTATCGGCAACTATATCTGGAATGCCTATCGGCACCTATATTTTTGAAATGCCTATCGGCTTCTATATCTGAAATGCCTATCGGCACCTATTTTTAAAATGCCAATCGGCAACTATATCTGAAATGCATATCGGCACCTATATCTGAAATGCCTATCGACACCTATATCTGAAATGCCTATCGACACCTATATCTGAAATGCCTATCGACACCTATATCTGAAATGCCTATCGACACCTATATCTGAAATGCCTATCGACACCTATATCTGAAATGCCTATCGACACCTATATCTGAAATGCCTATCGACACCTATATCTGAAATTCCTATCGACACCTATTTTTGAAATGCCTATCGGAAACTACATCTGAAATGCATATCAGCACCTATATTTGAAATGCCTATCGGCAACCATATCTAGAATGCCTATCGGCACCTATATTTGAAATGCCTATCGGCTTCTATATCTGAAATGCCTATCGGCACCTATTTTTAAAATGCCAATCGGCAACTATATCTGAAATGCCTATCGGCACCTATATCTGAAATGCCTATCGACACCTATATCTGAAATGCCTATCGACAGCTATATCAGAAATGCCTATCGACACATATATCTGAAATGCCTATCGACACCTATATCTGAAATGCCTATCGACACCTATATCTGAAATGCCTATCGACACCTATATCTGAAATGCCTATCGACACATATATCTGAAATGCCTATCGACACCTATTTTTGAAATGCCTATCAGAAACTACATCTGAAATGCCTATCAGCACCTATATTTGAAATGCCTATCGGCAACCATATCTGGAATGCCTATCGGCACCTATATTTGAAATGCCTATCGGCTTCTATATCTGAAATGCCTATCGGCACCTATTTTTAAAATGCCAATCGGCAACTATATCTGAAATGCCTATCGGCACCTATATCTGAAATGCCTATGGACACCTATATCTGAAATGCCTATCGACACCTATATCTGAAATGCCTATCGACACCTATATCTGAAATGCCTATCGACACCTATATCTGAAATGCCTATCGACACCTATATCTGAAATGCCTATCGACACCTATATCTGAAATGCCTATCGACACCTATATCTGAAATGCCTATCGACACCTATTTTTGAAATGCCTATCGGAAACTACATCTGAAATGCCTATCAGCACCTATATTTGAAATGCCTATCGGCAACCATATCTGGAATGCCTATCGGCACCTATATTTGAAATGCCTATCGGCTTCTATATCTGAAATGCCTATCGGCACCTATTTTTAAAATGCCAATCGGCAACTATATCTGAAATGCCTATCGGCACCTATATCTGAAATGCCTATCGACACCTATATCTGAAATGCCTATCGACACCTATATCTGAAATGCCTATCGACACCTATATCTGAAATGCCTATCGACACGAATATCTGAAATGCCTATCGACACCTATATCTGAAATGCCTATCGACACCTATATCTGAAATGCCTATCGACACCTATTTTTGAAATGCCTATCGGAAACTACATCTGAAATGCCTATCAGCACCTATATTTGAAATGCCTATCGGCAACCATATCTGGAATGCCTATCGGCACCTATATTTGAAATGCCTATCGGCTTCTATATCTGAAATGCCTATCGGCACCTATTTTTAAAATGCCAATCGGCAACTATATCTGAAATGCCTATCGGCACCTATATCTGAAATGCCTATCGACACCTATATCTGAAATGCCTATCGACACCTATATCTGAAATGCCTATCGACACCTATATCTGAAATGCCTATCGACACCTATATCTAAAATGCTTATCGACACCTATATCTGAAATGCCTATCGACACCTATATCTGAAATGCCTATCGACACCTATATCTGAAATGCCTATCGACACCTATTTTTGAAATGCCTATCGGAAACTACATCTGAAATGCCTATCAGCACCTATATTTGAAATGCCTATCGGCAACTATATCTGAAATGCCTATCGGCACCTATATTTTTGAAATGCCTATCGGCTTCTATATCTGAAATGCCTATCGGCACCTATTTTTAAAATGCCAATCGGCAACTATATCTGAAATGCATATCGGCACCTATATCTGAAATGCCTATCGACACCTATATCTGAAATGCCTATCGACACCTATATCTGAAATGCCTATCGACACCTATATCTGAAATGCCTATCGACACCTATATCTGAAATGCCTATCGACACCTATATCTGAAATGCCTATCGACACCTATATCTGAAATGCCTATCGACACCTATATCTTAAATTCCTATCGACACCTATTTTTGAAATGCCTACCGGAAACTACATCTGAAATGCCTATCAGCACCTATATTTGAAATGCCTATCGGCAACCATATCTGGAATGCCTATCGGCACCTATATTTGAAATGCCTATCGGCTTCTATATCTGAAATGCCTATCGGCACCTATTTTTAAAATGCCAATCGGCAACTATATCTGAAATGCCTATCGGCACCTATATCTGAAATGCCTATCGACACCTATATCTGAAATGCCTATCGACACCTATATCTGAAATGCCTATCGACACCTATATCTGAAATGCCTACCGACACCTATATCTGAAATGCCTATCGACACCTATATCTGAAATGCCTATCGACACCTAAATCTGAAATGCCTATCGACACCTATATCTGAAATGCCTATCGACACCTATATCTGAAATGCCTATCGACACCTATTTTTGAAATGCCTATCGGAAACTACATCTGAAATGCCTATCAGCACCTATATTTGAAATGCCTATCGGCAACCATATCTGGAATGCCTATCGGCACCTATATTTGAAATGCCTATCGGCTTCTATATCTGAAATGCCTATCGGCACCTATTTTTAAAATGCCAATCGGCAACTATATCTGAAATGCCTATCGGCACCTATATCTGAAATGCCTATCGACACCTATATCTGAAATGCCTATCGACACCTATATCTGAAATGCCTATCGACACCTATATCTGAAATGCCTATCGACACCTATTTTTGAAATGCCTATCAGAAACTACATCTGAAATGCCTATCAGCACCTTTATTTGAAATGCCTATCGGCAACCATATCTGGAATGCCTATCGGCACCTATATTTGAAATGCCTATCGGCTTCTATATCTGAAATGCCTATCGGCACCTATTTTTAAAATGCCAATCGGCAACTATATCTGAAATGCCTATCGGCGCCTATATCTGAAATGCCTATCGACACCTATATCTGAAATGCCTATCGACACCTATATCTGAAATGCCTATCGACACCTATATCTGAAATGCCTATCGACACCTATATCTGAAATGCCTATCGACACCTATATCTGAAATGCCTATCGACACCTATATCTGAAATGCCTGTCGACACCTATTTTTGAAATGCCTATCGGAAACTACATCTGAAATGCCTATCAGCACCTATATTTGAAATGCCTATCGGCAACCATATATGGAATGCCTATCGGCACCTATATTTGAAATGCCTATCGGCTTCTATATCTGAAATGCCTATCGGCACCTATTTTTAAAATGCTAATCGGCAACTATATCTGAAATGCCTATCGGCACCTATATCTGAAATGCCTATCGACACCTATATCTGAAATGCCTATCGACACCTATATCTGAAATGCCTATCGACACCTATATCTGAAATGCCTATCGACACCTATATCTGAAATGCCTATCGACACCTATATCTAAAATGCCTATCGACACCTATATCTGAAATGCCTATCGACACCTATATCTGAAATGCCTATCGACACCTATTTTTGAAATGCCTATCGGAAACTACATCTGAAATGCCTATCAGCACCTATATTTGAAATGCCTATCGGCAACCATATCTGGAATGCCTATCGGCACCTATATTTGAAATGCCTATCGGCTTCTATATCTGAAATGCCTATCGGCACCTATTTTTAAAATGCCAATCGGCAACTATATCTGAAATGCCTATCGGCACCTATATCTGAAATGCCTATCGACACCTATATCTGAAATGCCTATCGACACCTATATCTGAAATGCCTATCGACACCTATATCTGAAATGCCTATCGACACCTATATCTGAAATGCCTATCGACACCTATATCTGAAATGCCTATCGACACCTATATCTGAAATGCCTATCGACACCTATAACTGAAATGCCTATCGACACCTATTTTTGAAATGCCTATCGGAAACTACATCTGAAATGCCTATCAGCACCTATATTTGAAATGCCTATCGGCAACTATATCTGGAATGCCTATCGGCACCTATATTTGAAATGCCTATCGGCTTCTATATCTGAAATGCCTATCGGCGCCTATTTTTAAAATGCCAATCGGCAACTATATCTGAAATGCCTATCGGCACCTATATCTGAAATGCCTATCGACACCTATATCTGAAATGCCTATCGACACATATATCTGAAATGCCTATCGACACCTATATCTGAAATGCCTATCGACACCTATATCTGAAATGCCTATCGACACCTATATCTGAAATGCCTATCGACACCTATATCTGAAATGCCTATCGACACCTATATCTAAATGCCTATCGACACCTATTTTTGAAATGCCTATCGGAAACTACATCTGAAATGCCTATCAGCACCTATATTTGAAATGCCTATCGGCAACCATATCTGGAATGCCTATCGGCACCTATATTTGAAATGCCTATCGGCTTCTATATCTGAAATGCCTATCGGCACCTATTTTTAAAATGCCAATCGGCAACTATATCTGAAATGCCTATCGGCACCTATATCTGAAATGCCTATCGACACCTATATCTGAAATGCCTATCGACACCTATATCTGAAATGCCTATCGACACCTATATCTGAAATGCCTATCGGCACGAATATCTGAAATGCCTATCGACACCTATATCTGAAATGCCTATCGACACCTATATCTGAAATGCCTATCGACACCTATTTTTGAAATGCGTATCGGAAACTACATCTGAAATGCCTATCAGCACCTATATTTGAAATGCCTATCGGCAACCATATCTGGAATGCCTATCGGCACCTATATTTGAAATGCCTATCGGCTTCTATATCTGAAATGCCTATCGGCACCTATTTTTAAAATGCCAATCGGCAACTATATCTGAAATGCCTATCGGCACCTATATCTGAAATGCCTATCGACACCTATATCTGAAATGCCTATCGACACCTATATCTGAAATGCCTATCGACATCTATATCTGAAATGCCTATCGACACCTATATCTAAAATGCCTATCGACACCTATATCTGAAATGCCTATCGACACCTATATCTGAAATGCCTATCGACACCTATATCTGAAATGCCTATCGACACCTATTTTTGAAATGCCTATCGGAAACTACATCTGAAATGCCTATCAGCACCTATATTTGAAATGCCTATCGGCAACTATATCTGGAATGCCTATCGGCACCTATATTTTTGAAATGCCTATCGGCTTCTATATCTGAAATGCCTATCGGCACCTATTTTTAAAATGCCAATCGGCAACTATATCTGAAATGCATATCGGCACCTATATCTGAAATGCCTATCGACACCTATATCTGAAATGCCTATCGACACCTATATCTGAAATGCCTATCGACACCTATATCTGAAATGCCTATCGACACCTATATCTGAAATGCCTATCGACACCTATATCTGAAATGCCTATCGACACCTATATCTGAAATGCCTATCGACACCTATATCTGAAATTCCTATCGACACCTATTTTTGAAATGCCTATCGGAAACTACATCTGAAATGCATATCAGCACCTATATTTGAAATGCCTATCGGCAACCATATCTAGAATGCCTATCGGCACCTATATTTGAAATGCCTATCGGCTTCTATATCTGAAATGCCTATCGGCACCTATTTTTAAAATGCCAATCGGCAACTATATCTGAAATGCCTATCGGCACCTATATCTGAAATGCCTATCGACACCTATATCTGAAATGCCTATCGACAGCTATATCAGAAATGCCTATCGACACATATATCTGAAATGCCTATCGACACCTATATCTGAAATGCCTATCGACACCTATATCTGAAATGCCTATCGACACCTATATCTGAAATGCCTATCGACACCTATATCTGAAATGCCTATCGACACCTATTTTTGAAATGCCTATCAGAAACTACATCTGAAATGCCTATCAGCACCTATATTTGAAATGCCTATCGGCAACCATATCTGGAATGCCTATCGGCACCTATATTTGAAATGCCTATCGGCTTCTATATCTGAAATGCCTATCGGCACCTATTTTTAAAATGCCAATCGGCAACTATATCTGAAATGCCTATCGGCACCTATATCTGAAATGCCTATGGACACCTATATCTAAAATGCCTATCGACACCTATATCTGAAATGCCTATCGACACCTATATCTGAAATGCCTATCGACACCTATATCTGAAATGCCTATCGACACCTATATCTGAAATGCCTATCGACACTTATATCTGAAATGCCTATCGACACCTATATCTGAAATGCCTATCGACACCTATTTTTGAAATGCCTATCGGAAACTACATCTGAAATGCCTATCAGCACCTATATTTGAAATGCCTATCGGCAACCATATCTGGAATGCCTATCGGCACCTATATTTGAAATGCCTATCGGCTTCTATATCTGAAATGCCTATCGGCACCTATTTTTAAAATGCCAATCGGCAACTATATCTGAAATGCCTATCGGCACCTATATCTGAAATGCCTATCGACACCTATATCTGAAATGCCTATCGACACCTATATCTGAAATGCCTATCGACACCTATATCTGAAATGCCTATCGACACGAATATCTGAAATGCCTATCGACACCTATATCTGAAATGCCTATCGACACCTATATCTGAAATGCCTATCGACACCTATTTTTGAAATGCCTATCGGAAACTACATCTGAAATGCCTATCAGCACCTATATTTGAAATGCCTATCGGCAACCATATCTGGAATGCCTATCGGCACCTATATTTGAAATGCCTATCGGCAACTATATCTGAAATGCCTATCGGCACCTATATCTGAAATGCCTATCGACACCTATATCTGAAATGCCTATCGACACCTATATCTGAAATGCCTATCGACACCTATATCTGAAATGCCTATCGACACCTATATCTAAAATGCTTATCGACACCTATATCTGAAATGCCTATCGACACCTATATCTGAAATGCCTATCGACACCTATATCTGAAATGCCTATCGACACCTATTTTTGAAATGCCTATCGGAAACTACATCTGAAATGCCTATCAGCACCTATATTTGAAATGCCTATCGGCAACTATATCTGAAATGCCTATCGGCACCTATATTTTTGAAATGCCTATCGGCTTCTATATCTGAAATGCCTATTGGCACCTATTTTTAAAATGCCAATCGGCAACTATATCTGAAATGCATATCGGCACCTATATCTGAAATGCCTATCGACACCTATATCTGAAATGCCTATCGACACCTATATCTGAAATGCCTATCGACACCTATATCTGAAATGCCTATCGACACCTATATCTGAAATGCCTATCGACACCTATATCTGAAATGCCTATCGACACCTATATCTGAAATGCCTATCGACACCTATATCTTAAATTCCTATCGACACCTATTTTTGAAATGCCTACCGGAAACTACATCTGAAATGCCTATCAGCACCTATATTTGAAATGCCTATCGGCAACCATATCTGGAATGCCTATCGGCACCTATATTTGAAATGCCTATCGGCTTCTATATCTGAAATGCCTATCGGCACCTATTTTTAAAATGCCAATCGGCAACTATATCTGAAATGCCTATCGGCACCTATATCTGAAATGCCTATCGACACCTATATCTGAAATGCCTATCGACACCTATATCTGAAATGCCTATCGGCACCTATATCTGAAATGCCTATCGACACCTATATCTGAAATGCCTATCGACACCTATATCTGAAATGCCTATCGACACCTATATCTGAAATGCCTACCGACACCTATATCTGAAATGCCTATCGACACCTATATCTGAAATGCCTATCGACACCTAAATCTGAAATGCCTATCGACACCTATATCTGAAATGCCTATCGGCACCTATATCTGAAATGCCTATCGACACCTATATCTGAAATGCCTATCGACACCTATATCTGAAATGCCTATCGACACCTATATCTGAAATGCCTATCGACACCTATTTTTGAAATGCCTATCAGAAACTACATCTGAAATGCCTATCAGCACCTTTATTTGAAATGCCTATGGGCAACCATATCTGGAATGCCTATCGGCACCTATATTTGAAATGCCTATCGGCTTCTATATCTGAAATGCCTATCGGCACCTATTTTTAAAATGCCAATCGGCAACTATATCTGAAATGCCTATCGGCACCTATATCTGAAATGCCTATCGACACCTATATCTGAAATGCCTATCGACACCTATATCTGAAATGCCTATCGACACCTATATCTGAAATGCCTATCGACACCTATATCTGAAATGCCTATCGACACCTATATCTGAAATGCCTATCGACACCTATATCTGAAATGCCTGTCGACACCTATTTTTGAAATGCCTATCGGAAACTACATCTGAAATGCCTATCAGCACCTATATTTGAAATGCCTATCGGCAACCATATATGGAATGCCTATCGGCACCTATATTTGAAATGCCTATCGGCTTCTATATCTGAAATGCCTATCGGCACCTATTTTTAAAATGCCAATCGGCAACTATATCTGAAATGCCTATCGGCACCTATATCTGAAATGCCTATCGACACCTATATCTGAAATGCCTATCGACACCTATATCTGAAATGCCTATCGACACCTATATCTGAAATGCCTATCGACACCTATATCTGAAATGCCTATCGAATCCTATATCTGAAATGCCTATCGACACCTATATCTGAAATGCCAATCGACACCTATATCTGAAATGCCTATCGACACCTATATCTGAAATGCCTATCGACACCTATTTTTGAAATGCCTATCGGAAACTACATCTGAAATGCCTATCAGCACCTATATTTGAAATGCTTATCGGCAACCATATCTGGAATGCCTATCGGCACCTATATTTGAAATGCCTATCGGCTTCTATATCTGAAATGCCTATCGGCACCTATTTTTAAAATGCCAATCGGCAACTATATCTGAAATGCCTATCGACACCTATATCTGAAATGCCTATCGACACCTATATCTGAAATGCCTATCGACACCTATATCTGAAATGCCTATCGACACCTATATCTGAAATGCCTATCGACACCTATATCTGAAATGCCTATCGACACCTATATCTGAAATGCCTATCGACACCTATATCTGAAATGCCTATCGACACCTATATCTGAAATGCCTATCGACACCTATATCTGAAATGCCTATCGACACCTATTTTTGAAATGCCTATCGGAAACTACATGTGAAATGCCTATCAGCACCTATATTTGAAATGCCTATCGGCAACCATATCTGGAATGCCTATCGGCACCTATATTTGAAATGCCTATCGGCTTCTATATCTGAAATACCTATCGGCACCTATTTTTAAAATGCCAAACGGCAACTATATCTGAAATGCCTATCGGCACCTATATCTGAAATGCCTATCGACACCTCTATCTGAAATGCCTATCGACACCTATATCTGAAATGCCTATCGACACCTATATCTAAAATGCCTATCGTCACCTATATCTGAAATGCCTATCGACACCTATATCTGAAATGCCTATCGACACCTATATCTGAAATGCCTATCGCCACCTATATCTGAAATGCCTATCGACACCTATTTTTGAAATGCCTATCGGAAACTACATCTGAAATGCCTATCAGCACCTATATTTGAAATGCCTATCGGCGACCATATCTGGAATGCCTATCGGCACCTATATTTGAAATGCCTATCGACACCTATATCTGAAATGCCTATCGACACCTATATCTGAAATGCCTATCGACACCTATATCTGAAATGCCTATCGACACCTATATCTGAAATGCCTATCGACACCTATATCTGAAATGCCTATCGACACCTATATCTGAAATGCCTATCGACACCTATATCTGAAATTCCTATCGACACCTATTTTTGAAATGCCTATCGGAAACTACATCTGAAATGCATATCAGCACCTATATTTGAAATGCCTATCGGCAACCATATCTGGAATGCCTATCGGCACCTATATTTGAAATGCCTATCGGCTTCTATATCTGAAATGCCTATCGGCACCTATTTTTAAAATGCCAATCGGCAACTATATCTGAAATGCCTATCGGCACCTATATCTGAAATGCCTATCGACACCTATATCTGAAATGCCTATCGACACCTATATCTGAAATGCCTATCGACACCTATATCTGAAATGCCTATCGACACCTATATCTGAAATGCCTATCGACAGCTATATCAGAAATGCCTATCGACACCTATATCTGAAATGCCTATCGACACCTATTTTTGAAATGCCTATCGGAAACTACATCTGAAATGCCTATCAGCACCTATATTTGAAATGCCTATCGGCAACTATATCTGGAATGCCTATCGGCACCTATATTTGAAATGCCTATCGGCTTCTATATCTGAAATGCCTATCGGCGCCTATTTTTAAAATGCCAATCGGCAACTATATCTGAAATGCCTATCGGCACCTATATCTGAAATGCCTATCGACACCTATATCTGAAATGCCTATCGACACATATATCTGAAATGCCTATCGACACCTATATCTGAAATGCCTATCGACACCTATATCTGAAATGCCTATCGACACCTATATCTGAAATGCCTATCGACACCTATATCTGAAATGCCTATCGACACCTATATCTAAATGCCTATCGACACCTATTTTTGAAATGCCTATCGGAAACTACATCTGAAATGCTTATCAGCACCTATATTTGAAATGCCTATCGGCAACCATATCTGGAATGCCTATCGGCACCTATATTTGAAATGCCTATCGGCTTCTATATCTGAAATGCCTATCGGCACATATTTTTAAAATGCCAATCGGCAACTATATCTGAAATGCCTATCGGCACCTATATCTGAAATGCCTATCGACACCTATATCTGAAATGCCTATCGACACCTATATCTGAAATGCCTATCGACACCTATATCTGAAATGCCTATCGACACGAATATCTGAAATGCCTATCGACACCTATATCTGAAATGCCTATCGACACCTATATCTGAAATGCCTATCGACACCTATTTTTGAAATGCCTATCGGAAACTACATCTGAAATGCCTATCAGCACCTATATTTGAAATGCCTATCGGCAACCATATCTGGAATGCCTATCGGCACCTATATTTGAAATGCCTATCGGCTTCTATATATGAAATGCCTATCGGCACCTATTTTTAAAATGCCAATCGGCAACTATATCTGAAATGCCTATCGGCACCTATATCTGAAATGCCTATCGACACCTATATCTGAAATGCCTATCGACACCTATATCTGAAATGCCTATCGACACCTATATCTGAAATGCCTATCGACACCTATATCTAAAATGCCTATCGACACCTATATCTGAAATGCCTATCGACACCTATATCTGAAATGCCTATCGACACCTATATCTGAAATGCCTATCGACACCTATTTTTGAAATGCCTATCGGAAACTACATCTGAAATGCCTATCAGCACCTATATTTGAAATGCCTATCGGCAACTATATCTGGAATGCCTATCGGCACCTATATTTTTGAAATGCCTATCGGCTTCTATATCTGAAATGCCTATCGGCACCTATTTTTAAAATGCCAATCGGCAACTATATCTGAAATGCATATCGGCACCTATATCTGAAATGCCTATCGACACCTATATCCGAAATGCCTATCGACACCTATATCTGAAATGCCTATCGACACCTATATCTGAAATGCCTATCGACACCTATATCTGAAATGCCTATCGACACCTATATCTGAAATGCCTATCGACACCTATATCTGAAATGCCTATCGACACCTATATCTGAAATTCCTATCGACACCTATTTTTGAAATGCCTATCGGAAACTACATCTGAAATGCCTATCAGCACCTATATTTGAAATGCCTATCGGCAACCATATCTAGAATGCCTATCGGCACCTATATTTGAAATGCCTATCGGCTTCTATATCTGAAATGCCTATCGGCACCTATTTTTAAAATGCCAATCGGCAACTATATCTGAAATGCCTATCGGCACCTATATCTGAAATGCCTATCGACAGCTATATCTGAAATGCCTATCGACACCTATATCTGAAATGCCTATCGACACCTATATCTGAAATGCCTACCGACACCTATATCTGAAATGCCTATCGACACCTATATCTGAAATGCCTATCGACACCTATATATGAAATGCCTATCGATACCTATATCTGAAATGCCTATCGACACCTATATCTGAAATGCCTATCGACACCTATTTTTGAAATGCCTATCGGAAACTACATCTGAAATGCCTATCAGCACCTATATTTGAAATGCCTATCGGCAACCATATCTGGAATGCCTATCGGCACCTATATTTGAAATGCCTATCGGCTTTTATATCTGAAATGCCTATCGGCACCTATTTTTAAAATGCCAATCGGCAACTATATCTGAAATGCCTATCGGCACCTATATCTGAAATGCCTATCGACACCTATATCTGAAATGCCTATCGACACCTATATCTGAAATGCCTATCGACACCTATATCTGAAATGCCTATCGACACCTATTTTTGAAATGCCTATCGGAAACTACATCTGAAATGCCTATCAGCACCTATATTTGAAATGCCTATCGGCAACCATATCTGGAATGCCTATCGGCACCTATATTTGAAATGCCTATCGGCTTCTATGTCTGAAATGCCTATCGGCACCTATTTTTAAAATGCCAATCGGCAACTATATCTGAAATGCCTATCGGCACCTATATCTGAAATGCCTATCGACACCTATATCTGAAATGCCTATCGACACCTATATCTGAAATGCCTATCGACACCTATATCTGAAATGCCTATCGACACCTATATCTGAAATGCCTATCGACACCTAAATCTGAAATGCCTATCGACACCTATATCTGAAATGCCTATCGACACCTATATCTGAAATGCCTATCGACACCTATTTTTGAAATGCCTATCGGAAACTACATCTGAAATGCCTATCAGCACCTATATTTGAAATGCATATCGGCAACCATATCTGGAATGCCTATCGGCACCTATATTTGAAATGCCTATCGGCTTCTATATCTGAAATGCCTATCGGCACCTATTTTTAAAATGCCAATCGGCAACCATATCTGAAATGCCTATCGGCACCTATATCTGAAATGCCTATCGGCACCTATATCTGAAATGCCTATCGACACCTATATCTGAAATGCCTATCGACACCTATATCTGAAATGCCTATCGACACCTATATCTGAAATGCCTATCGACACCTATATCTGAAATGCCTATCGACACCTATATCTGAAATGCCTATCGACACCTATATCTGAAATGCCTATCGACACCTATATCTGAAATGCCTATCGACACCTATTTTTGAAATGCCTATCGGAAACTACATCTGAAATGCCTATCAGCACCTACATTTGAAATGCCTATCGGCAACCATATCTGGAATGCCTATCGGCACCTATATTTAAAATGCCTATCGGCTTCTATATCTGAAATGCCTACCGGCACCTATTTTTAAAATGCCAATCGGCAACTATATCTGAAATGCCTATCGGCACCTATATCTGAAATGCCTATCGACACCTATATCTGAAATGCCTATCGACACCTATATCTGAAATGCCTATCGACACCTATATCTGAAATGATTATCGACACCTATATCTGAAATGCCTATCGACACCTATATCTGAAATGCCTATCGACACCTATATCTGAAATGCCTATCGACACCTATATCTGAAATGCCTATCGACACCTATTTTTGAAATGCCTATCGGAAACTACATCTGAAATGCCTATCAGCACATATATTTGAAATGCCTATCGGCAACCATATCTGGAATGCCTATCGGCACCTATATTTGAAATGCCTATCGGCTTCTATATCTGAAATGCCTATCGGCACCTATTTCTAAAATGCCAATCGGCAACTATATCTGAAATGCCTATCGGCACCTATATCTGAAATGCCTATCGACACCTATATCTGAAATGCCTATCGACACCTATCTCTGAAATGCCTATCGACACCTATATCTGAAATGTCTATCGACACCTATATCTGAATTGCCTATCGACACCTATATCTGAAATGCCTATCGACACCTATATCTGAAATGCCTATCGACACCTATATCTGAAATGCCTATCGAGACCATTTTTGAAATGCCTATCGGAAACTACATCTGAAATGCCTATCAGCACCTATATTTGAAATGCTTATCGGCAACCATATCTGGAATGCCTATCGGCACCTATATTTGAAATGCCTATCGGCTTCTATATCTGAAATGCCTATCGGCACCTATTTATAAAATGCCAATCGGCGACTATATCTGAAATGCCTATCGGCACCTATATCTGAAATGCCTATCGACACCTATATCTGAAATGCCTATCGACACCTATATCTGAAATGCCTATCGACACCTATATCTGAAATGCCTATCGACACCTATATCTGAAATGCCTATCGACACCTATATCTGAAATGCCTATCGACACCTATTTTTGAAATGCCTATCGGAAACTACATCTGAAATGCCTATCAGCACCTATATTTGAAATGCCTATCGGCAACCATATCTGGAATGCCTATCGGCACCTATATTTGAAATGCCTATCGGCTTCTATATCTAAAAAGACTATCGGCACCTATTTTTAAAATGCCAATCGGCAACTATATCTGAAATGCCTATCGGCACCTATATCTGAAATGCCTATCGACACCTATATCTGAAATGCCTATCGACACCTATATCTGAAATGCCTATCGACACCTATATCTGAAATGCCTATCGACACCTATATCTGAAATGCCTATCGACACCTATATCTGAAATGCCTATCGACACCTATATCTGAAATGCCTATCGACACCTATATCTGAAATGCCTATCGACACCTATATCTGAAATGCCTATCGACACCTATTTTTGAAATGCCTATCGGAAACTACATCTGAAATGCCTATCAGCACCTATATTTGAAATGCCTATCGGCAACCATATCTGGAATGCCTATCGGCACCTATATTTGAAATCCCTATCGGCTTCTATATCTGAAATGCCTATCGGCACCTATTTTTAAAATGCCAATCGGCAACTATATCTGAAATGCCTATCGGCACCTATATCTGAAATGCCTATCGACACCTATATCTGAAATGCCTATCGACACCTATATCTGAAATGCCTATCGACACCTATATCTGAAATGCCTATCGACACCTATATCTGAAATGCCTATCGACACCTATATCTGAAATGCCTATCGACACCTATATCTGAAATGCCTATCGACACCTATTTTTGAAATGCCTATCGGAAACTACATCTGAAATGCCTATCAGCACCTATATTTGAAATGCCTATCGGCAATCATATCTGAAATGCCTATCGACACCTATATCTGAAATGCCTATCGACACCTATTTTTGAAATGCCTATCGGAAACTACATCTGAAATGCCTATCAGCACCTATATTTGAAATGCCTATCGGCAACCATATCTGGAATGCCTATCGGCACCTATATTTGAAATGCCTATCGGCTTCTATATCTGAAATGCCTATCGGCACCTATTTTTAAAATGCCAATCGGCAACTTTATCTGAAATGCCTATCGGCACCTATATCTGAAATGCCTATCGACACCTATATCTGAAATGCCTATCGACAACTATATCTGAAATGCCTATCGACACGTATATCTGAAATGCCTATCGTCACCTATATCTGAAATGCCTATCGACACCTATATCTGAAATGCCTATCGACACCTATATCTGAAATGCCTATCGACACCTATATCTGAAATGCCTATCGACACCTATATCTGAAATGCCTATCGACACCTATTTTTGAAATGCCTATCAGAAACTACATCTGAAATGCCTATCAGCACCTATATTTAAATTGCTTATCGGCAACCATATCTGGAATGCCTATCGGCACCTATATTTGAAATGCCTATCGGCTTCTATATCTGAAATGCCTATCGGCACTTATTTTTAAAATGCCAATCGGCAACTATATCTGAAATGCCTATCGGCACCTATATCTGAAATGCCTATCGACACCTATGTCTGAAATGCCTATCGACACCTATATCTGAAATGCCTATCGACACCTATATCTGAAATGCCTATCGACACTTATATCTGAAATGCCTATCGACACCTATACCTGAAATGCCTATCGACACCTATATCTGAAATGCCTATCGACACCTATATCTGAAATGCCTATCGACACCTATTTTTGAAATGCCTATCGGAAACTACATCTGAAATGCCTATCAGCACCTATATTTGAAATGCCTATCGGCTTCTATATCTGAAATGCCTATCGGCACCTATTTTTAAAATGCCAATCGGCAACTATATCTGAAATGCCTATCGGCACCTATATCTGAAATGCCTATCGACACATATATCTGAAATGCCTATCGACACCTATATCTGAAATGCCTATCGACACCTATATCTGAAATGCCTATCGACACCTATATCTGAAATGCCTATCGACACCTATATCTGAAATGCCTATCGACACCTATATCTGAAATGCCTATCGACACCTATATCTGAAATGCCTATCGACACCTATATCTGAAATGCCTATCGACACCTATTTTTTAAATGCCTATCGGAAACTACATCTGAAATGCCTATCAGCACCTATATTTGAAATGCCTATCGGCAACCATATCTGGAATGCCTATCGGCACCTATATTTGAAATGCCTATCGGCTTCTATATCTGAAATGCCTATCGGCACCTATATCTGAAATGCCTATCGACACCTATATCTGAAATGCCTATCGACACCTATTTTTGAAATGCCTATCGGAAACTACATCTGAAATGCCTTTCAGCACCTATATTTGAAATGCCTATCAGCAACCATATCTGGAATGCCTATCGGCACCTATATTTGAAATGCCTATCGGCTTCTATATCTGAAATGCCTATCGGCACCTATTTTTAAAATGCCAATCGGCAACTATATCTGAAATGCCTATCGGCACCTATATCTGAAATGCCTATCGACACCTATATCTGAAATGCCTATCGACACCTATATCTGAAATGCCTATCGACACCTATATCTGAAATGCCTATCGACACCTATATCTGAAATGCCAATCGACACCTATATCTGAAATGCCTATCGACACCTATATCTGAAATGCCTATCGACACCTATATCTGAAATGCCTATCGACACCTATTTTTGAAATGCCTATCGGAAACTACATCTGAAATGCCTATCAGCACCTATATTTGAAATGCCTATCGGCTTCTATATCTGAAATGCCTATCGGCACCTATATCTGAAATGCCTATCGACACCTATATCTGAAATGCCTATCGACACCTATATCTGAAATGCCTATCGACACCTATATCTGAAATGCCTATCGACACCTATATCTGAAATGCCTATCGACACCTATATCTGAAATGCCTATCGGAAACTACATCTGAAATGCCTATCAGCACCTATATTTGAAATGCCTATCGGCAACCATATCTGGAATGCCTATCGGCACCTATATTTGAAATGCCTATCGGCTTCTATATCTGAAATGCCTATCGGCGCCTATTTTTAAAATGCCAATCGGCAACTATATCTGAAATGCCTATCGGCACCTATATCTGAAATACCTATCGACACCTATATCTGAAATGCCTATCGACACCTATTTTTGAAATGCCTATCAGAAACTACATCTGAAATGCCTATCAGCACCTATATTTGAAATGCCTATCGGCAATCATATCTGAAATGCCTATCGACACCTATATCTGAAATGCCTATCGACACCTATTTTTGAAATGCCTATCGGAAACTACATCTGAAATGCCTATCAGCACCTATATTTGAAATGCCTATCGGCAACCATATCTGGAATGCCTATCGGCACCTATATTTGAAATGCCTATCGGCTTCTATATCTGAAATGCCTATCGGCACCTATTTTTAAAATGCCAATCGGCAACCTTATCTGAAATGCCTATCGGCACCTATATCTGAAATGCCTATCGACACCTATATCTGAAATGCCTATCGACACCTATATCTGAAATGCCTATCGACACCTATATCTGAAATGCCTATCGTCACCTATACCTGAAATGCCTATCGACACCTATATCTGAAATGCCTATCGACACCTATATCTGAAATGCCTATCGACACCTATATCTAAAATGCCTATCGACACCTATATCTGAAATGCCTATCGACACCTATTTTTGAAATGCCTATCAGAAACTACATCTGAAATGCCTATCAGCACCTATATTTAAATTGCCTATCGGCAACCATATCTGGAATGCCTATCGGCACCTATATTTTAAATGCCTATCGGCTTCTATATCTGAAATGCCTATCGGCACTTATTTTTAAAATGCCAATCGGCAACTATATCTGAAATGCCTATCGGCACCTATATCTGAAATGCCTATCGACACCTATATCTGAAATGCCTATCGACACCTATATCTGAAATGCCTATCGACACCTATATCTGAAATGCCTATCGACACTTATATCTGAAATGCCTATCGACACCTATACCTGAAATGCCTATCGACACCTATATCTGAAATTCCTATCGACACCTATATCTGAAATGCCTATCGACACCTATTTTTGAAATGCCTATCGGAAACTACATCTGAAATGCCTATCAGCACCTATATTTGAAATGCCTATCGGCTTCTATATCTGAAATGCCTATCGGCACCTATTTTTAAAATGCCAATCGGCAACTATATCTGAAATGCCTATCGGCACCTATATCTGAAATGCCTATCGACACATATATCTGAAATGCCTATCGACACCTATATCTGAAATGCCTATCGACACCTATATCTGAAATGCCTATCGACACCTATATCTGAAATGCCTATCGACACCTATATCTGAAATGCCTATCGACACCTATATCTGAAATGCCTATCGACACCTATATCTGAAATGCCTATCGACACCTATATCTGAAATGCCTATCGACGCCTATTTTTGAAATGCCTATCGGAAACTACATCTGAAATGCCTATCAGCACCTATATTTGAAATGCCTATCGGCAACCATATCTGGAATGCCTATCGGCACCTATATTTGAAATGCCTATCGGCTTCTATATCTGAAATGCCTATCGGCACCTATATCTGAAATGCCTATCGACACCTATATCTGAAATGCCTATCGACACCTATTTTTGAAATGCCTATCGGAAACTACATCTGAAATGCCTATCAGCACCTATATTTGAAATGCCTATCGGCAACCATATCTGGAATGCCTATCGGCACCTATATTTGAAATGCCTATCGGCTTCTATATCTGAAATGCCTATCGGCACCTATTTTTAAAATGCCAATCGGCAACTATATCTGAAATGCCTATCGGCACCTATATCTGAAATGCCTATCGACACCTATATCTGAAATGCCTATCGACACCTATATCTGAAATGCCTATCGACACCTATATCTGAAATGCCTATCGACACCTATATCTGAAATGCCTATCGACACCTATATCTGAAATGCCTATCGACACCTATATCTGAAATGCCTATCGACACCTATATCTGAAATGCCTATCGACACCTATATCTGAAATGCCTATCGACACCTATTTTTGAAATGCCTATCGGAAACTACATCTGAAATGCCTATCAGCACCTATATTTGAAATGCCTATCGGCTTCTATATCTGAAATGCCTATCGGCACCTATATCTGAAATGCCTATCGACACCTATATCTGAAATGCCTATCGACACCTATATCTGAAATGCCTATCGACACCTATATCTGAAATGCCTATCGACACCTATATCTGAAATGCCTATCGACACCTATATCTGAAATGCCTATCGACACCTATTTTTGAAATGCCTATCGGAAACTACATCTGAAATGCCTATCATCACCTATATTTGAAATGCCTATCGGCAACCATATCTGGAATGCCTATCGGCACCTATATTTGAAATGCCTATCGGCTTCTATATCTGAAATGCCTATCGGCACCTATTTTTAAAATGATAATCGGCAACTATATCTGAAATGCCTATCGGCACCTATATCTGAAATGCCTATCGACACCTATATCTGAAATGCCTATCGACACCTATATCTGAAATGCCTATCGACACCTATATCTGAAATGCCTATCGACACCTATATCTGAAATGCCTATCGACACCTATATCTGAAATGCCTATCGACACCTATATCTGAAATGCCTATCGACACCTATATCTGAAATGCCTATCGACACCTATTTTTGAAATGCCTATCGGAAACTACATCTGAAATGCCTATCAGCACCTATATTTGAAATGCCTATCGGCAACCATATCTGGAATGCCTATCGGCACCTATATTTGAAATGCCTATCGGCTTCTATATCTGAAATGCCTCTCGGCACCTATTTTTAAAATGCCAATCGGCAACTATATCTGAAATGCCTATCGGCACCTATATCTGAAATGCCTATCGACACCTATATCTGAAATGCCTATCGACACCTTTATCTGAAATGCCTATCGACACCTATATCTGAAATGCCTATCGACACCTATATCTGAAATGCCTATCGACACCTATATCTGAAATGCCTATCGACACCTATATCTGAAATGCCTATCGACACCTATATCTGAAATGCCTATCGACACCTATATCTGAAATGCCTATCGACACCTGTTTTTGATATGCCTATCGGAAACTACATCTGAAATGCCTATCAGCACCTATATTTGAAATGCCTATCGGTTACCATATCTGGAATGCCTATCGGCACCTATATTTGAAATGCCTATCGGCTTCTATATCTGAAATGCCTATCGGCACCTATTTTTAAAATGCCTAATCGGCAACTATATCTGAAATGCCTATCGGCACCTATATCTGAAATGCCTATCGACACCTATATCTGAAATGCCTATCGCCACCTATATCTGAAATGCCTATCGACACCTATTTTTGAAATGCCTATCGGAAACTACATCTGAAATGCCTATCAGCACCTATATTTGAAATGCCTATCGGCAACCATATCTGGAATGCCTATCGGCACCTATATTTGAAATGCCTATCGGCTTCTATATCTGAAATGCCTATCGGCACCTATTTTTAAAATGCCAATCGGCAACTATATCTGAAATGCCTATCGGCACCTATATTTGAAATGCCTATCGACACCTATATCTGAAATGCCTATCGACACCTATATCTGAAATGCCTATCGACACCTATATCTGAAATGCCTATCGCCACCTATATCTGAAATGCCTATCGACACCTATTTTTGAAATGCCTATCGGAAACTACATCTGAAATGCCTATCAGCACCTATATTTGAAATGCCTATCGGCAACCATATCTGGAATGCCTATCGGCACCTATATTTGAAATGCCTATCGGCTTCTATATCTGAAATGCCTATCGGCACCTATTTTTAAAATGCCAATCGGCAACTATATCTGAAATGCCTATCGGCACCTATATCTGAAATGCCTATCGACACCTATATCTGAAATGCCTATCGCCACCTATATCTGAAATGCCTATCGACACCTATATCTGAAATGCCTATCGACACCTTTATCTGAAATGCCTATCGACACCTATATCTGAAATGCCTATCGACACCATTTTTGAAATGCCTATCGGAAACTACATCTGAAATGCCTATCAGCACCTATATTTGAAATGCCTATCGGCAACCATATCTGGAATGCCTATCGGCACCTATATTTGAAATGCCTATCGGCTTCTATATCTGAAATGCCTATCGGCACCTATTTTTAAAATGCCAATCGGCGACTATATCTGAAATGCCTATCGGCACCTATATCTGAAATGCCTATCGACACCTATATCTGAAATGCCTATCGACACCTATATCTGAAATGCCTATCGACACCTATATCTGAAATGCCTATCAACACCTATATCTGAAATGCCTATCGACACCTATATCTGAAATGCCTATCGACACCTATATCTGAAATGCCTATCGACACATATATCTGAAATGCCTATCGACACCTATTTTTGAAATGCCTATCGGAAACTACATCTGAAATGCCTATCAGCACCTATATTTGAAATGCCTATCGGCAACCATATCTGGAATGCCTATCGGCACCTATATTTGAAATGCCTATCGGCTTCTATATCTAAAATGCCTATCGGCACCTATTTTTAAAATGCCAATCGGCAACTATATCTGAAATGCCTATCGGCACCTATATCTGAAATGCCTATCGACACCTATATCTGAAATGCCTATCGACACCTATATCTGAAATGCCTATCGACACCTATATCTGAAATGCCTATCGACACCTATATCTGAAATGCCTATCGACACCTATATCTGAAATGCCTATCGACACCTATATCTGAAATGCCTAAGACACCTATATCTGAAATGCCTATCGACACCTATTTTTGAAATGCCTATCGGAAACTACATCTGAAATGCCCATCAGCACCTATATTTGAAATGCCTATCGGCAACCATATCTGGAATGCCTATCGGCACCTATATTTGAAATGCCAATCGGCTTCTATATCTGAAATGCCTATCGGCACCTATTTTTAAAATGCCAATCGGCAACTATATCTGAAATGCCTATCGGCACCTATATCTGAAATGCCTATCGACACCTATATCTGAAATGCCTTTCGACACCTATATCTGAAATGCCTATCGACACCTATATCTCAAATGCCTATCGACACCTATATCTGAAATGCCTATCGACACCTATATCTGAAATGCCTATCGACACCTATATCTGAATAGCCTATCGACACCTATATCTGAAATGCCTATCGACACCTATATCTGAAAAGCCTATCGAAACCTATTTTTGATATGCCTATCGGAAACTACATCTGAAATGCCTATCAGCACCTATATTTGAAATGCCTATCGCAAACCATATCTGGAATGCCTATCGGCACCTATATTTGAAATGCCTATCGGCTTCTATATCTGAAATGCCTATCGGCACCTATTTTTAAAATGCCAATCGGCAACTATATCTGAAATGCCTATTGGCACCTATATCTGAAATGCCTATCGACACCTATATCTGAAATGCCTATCGACACCTATATCAGAAATGCCTATCGACACCTATATCTGAAATGCCTATCGACACCTATATCTGAAATGCCTATCGACACCTATATCTGAAATGCCTATCGACACCTATATCTGAAATGCCTATCGACACCTATATCTGAAATGCCTATCGACACCTATATCAGAAATGCCTATCGACACCTTTATCTGAAATGCCTATCGACACCTATATCTGAAATGCCTATCGACACCTATATCTGAAATGCCTATCGACACCTATATCTGAAATGCCTATCGACACCTATATCTGAAATGCCTATCGACACCTATATCTGAAATGCCTATCGACACCTATTTTTGAAATGCCTATCGGAAACTACATCTGAAATGCCTATCAGCACCTATATTTGAAATGCCTATCGGCAACCATATCTGGAATGCCTATCGGCACCTATATTTGAAATGCCTATCGGCTTCTATATCTGAAATGCCTATCGGCACCTATTTTTAAAATGCCTATCGACACCTATATCTGAAATGCCTATCGACAC
>JAVRKA010000994.1:0-33983 GCA_034508555.1 Venustoraphidia nigricollis | reverse complement strand
ATTTTTGGAATGCCAATCGGCAATTATATCTGAAATGCCTATCGGCACCTATATCTGAAATGCCTATCGGCACCAATTTTTGGAATGCCTATCGGAAACTACATCTGAAATGCCTATCAGCACCTATATTTGAAATGCCTATCGGCTTCTATATCTGGAATGCCTATCGGCACCTATATTCGAAATGCCTACCGGCTTCTATATCTGAAATCCCTATCGACACCTATTTTTAAAATGCCAATTGGCAACTATTTCTAAAATGCCTATCGGCACCTATATCTGAAATGCCTATCGGTACCTATTTTTGAAATGCATATCGGAAACAACATCTGAAATGCCTATCAGCACTTATATTTGAAATGCCTATCGGGACCTATTTTTAAAATGCCAATCGGCAACTATATCTGAAATGCCTATCGGTACATATATCTGAAATGCCTATCGGCACCTATTTTTGAAATGCCTTTCGGAAAATACATCTGAAATGCCTATCTGCTCCAATATTTTAAATGCCTATCGGCAACCATATCGGGAATGCCTATCGACACCTATATTTGAAATACCTATCGGCTTCTATATCTGAAATGCCTATCGGCACCTGTTTTTAAAATGCCAATCGGTAACTATATCCGAAATGCCTATCGGCACCTATATCTGAAATGCCTATCGGCATCAATTTTTGAAATGCCTATCGGAAACTACATCTAAAATTCCTATCAGCACCTATATTTGAACGGCCTATCGGCAACCATATCTGGAATGCCTATCGGCACCTATATTTGAAATGCCTATCGGCTTCTATATCTGAAATGCCTATCGACACCTATTTTTAAAATGCCAATCGGCAACTATATCTGAAATGCCTATCGGCACCTATTTTTGAAATGCCTTTCGGAAAATACATCTGAAATGCCTATCTGCTCCTATATTTGAAATGCCTATCGGCAACCAGATCTGAAATGCCTATCGACACCTATATTTGAAATACCTATCGGCTTCTATATCTGAAATGCCTATCGGCACCTGTTTTTAAAATGCCAATCGGCAACTATATCTGAAATGCCTATCGGCACCTATATCTGAAATGCCTATCGGCAACAATTTTTTAAATGCCTATCGGTTACTACATCTAAAATGCCTATCAGCACCTATATTTGAAATGCCGATCGGCAACCATATATGGAATGCCTATCGGCACATATTTTTAAAATGCAAATTGGCAACTATATATGAAATGCCTATTAGCACCTATATCTGAAATGCCTATCGGCACCTATTTTTGAAATGCCTATCGGAAACTACATCTGAAATGCCTATCAGCACTTATATTTGAAATGCCTATCGGCAACCATATCTGGAATGCCTATCGGCTCCTAAATTTGAAATGTCTATCGGCTTGTATATCTGAAATGCCTATCGGCACCTATTTTTAAAATGCCAATCGGTAACTATATCTGAAATGCCTATCAGCACCTATATCTGAAATGCCTATTGGCACCAATTTTTGAAATGCCTATCGGAAAATACATCTGGAATGCCTATCAGCAACTATATTTGAAATGCCTATCGGCAACCATATCTGGAAAGCCTATCGGCACCTATATTTGAAATGCCTATCGGCTTCTATATCTGAAATGCCTATCGACACCTAGTTTTAAAATGCCAATCGGCAACTATATCTGAAATGCCTATCGGCACCTATATCTGAAATGCCTATCGGCACCTATTTTTGAAATGCCTATCGGAAACTACATCTGAAATGCCTATCAGCACCAATATTTGAAATGCCTATCGGCAACCATATCTGAAATGCCTATCGACACCTATATTTGAAATATATATCGGCTTCTATATCTGAAATGCCTATCGGCACCTATTTTTAAAATGCCAATCGGCAACTATATCTCAAATGCCTATCGGCACCTATATCTGAAATGCCTATTGGCACCAATTTTTGAAATGCCTATCGGAAACTACATCTGAAATGCCTATCAGCACCTATATTTGAAATGCCTATCGGCAACCATATCTGGAATGCTTATCGGCCATTATATTTGAAATGCCTATCGGGTTCTATATCTGAAATGCCTATCGGCAACTATTTTTAAAATGCCAATCGGCAACTATATCTGAAATGCCCATCGGCACCTATATCTGAAATGCCTATCGGCACCTATTTTTGAAATGCCTATCAGAAATTACATCTGAAATGCCTATCAGCACCTATATTTGAAATGCCTATCGGCAACCATATCTGGAATGGCTATCGGCACCTATATTTGAAATGCCTAGCGGCTTCTATATCTGAAATGCCTATCGGCACCTATTTTTAAAATGCCAATCGGCAACTATATCTGAAGTGCCTATCGGCACCTATATCTGAAATGCCTATCGGCACCTATTTTTGAATTGCCTATCGAAAACTACATCTGAAATGCCTATCAGCACCTATATTTGAAATGCCTATCGGCAACCACATCAGAAATGCCTATCGGCACCTATATCTGAAATGCCTTTCGGCATTTATATCTGAAATGCCTATCGACACCTATAGTTGAAATGCCTATCGGCACCTATATTTTAAATGCCTATCAGCACTTATATTTGAAATGCCTATCGGCAATTATTTCGGGAATGCCTATCGGCACCTATATTTGAAATGCCTATTGGCTTCTATATCTGAAATGCCTATCGGCACCTATTTTTAAAATGCCAATCGGCAACTATATCTGAAATGCCTGTCGGCACCTATATCTGAAATGCCTATCGGCACCTATTTTTGAAATGCCTATCGGAAACTACATCTGAAATGCCTATCAGCACCTTTATTTGAAATGCCTATCGGCAACCATATCTGGAATGCCTATCGGCACCTATATTTGAAATGCCTATCGGCTTCTATATCTGAAATGCCTATCGGCACTTATTTTTAAAATGCCAATCGGCAACTATATCTGAAATGCCTATCGGCACCTATATCTGAAATGCCTATCGGCACCTATTTTTGAAATGCCTATCGGAAACTACATCTGAAATGCCTATCAGCACCAATATTTGAAATGCCTATCGGCAACTATATCTGAAATGCCTATCGACACCTATATTTGAAATACCTATCGGCTTCTATATCTGAAATGCCTATCGGCATCTATTTTTAAAATGCCAATCAGCAACTATATCTGAAATGCCTATCGGCACCTATATCTGAAATGCCTATCGGCACCAATTTTTGAAATGCCTATCGGAAACTACATCTGAAATGCCTATGAGCACCTATATTTGAAATGCCTGTCGGCAACCATATCTGGAATGCCTATCGGCACCTATATTTGAAATGCCTATCGGCTTCTATATCTGAAATGCCTATCGGCACCTATTTTTAATATGCCAATCGGCAACTATATCTGAAATGCCTATCGGCACCTGTACCTGAAATGCCTATCGGCACCTATTTTTGAAATGCCTATTGGAATCTACATCTGAAATGCCTATCAGCACCTATATTTGAAATGCCTATCGGCAACCATATCTGGATTGGCTATCGGCACCTATATTTGAAATGCCTATCGGCTTCTATAACTGATATGCCTATCGGCACCTATTTTTAAAATGCCAATCGGCAACTATATCTGAAGTGCCTATCGGCACCTATATCTGAAATGCCTATCGGCACCTATATCTGAAATGCCTATCGGCACCTATTTTTGAAATGCCTATCGGAAACTACATCTGAAATGCCTATCAGCACCTTTATTTGAAATGCCTATCGGCAACCATATCTGGAATGCCTATCGGCACCTATATTTGAAATGCCTATCGGCTTCTATATCTGAAATGCCTATCGGCACCTATTTTTAAAATGCCAATCGGCAACTATATCTGAAATGCCTATCGGCACCTATATCTGAAATGCCTATCGGCACCTATTTTTGAAATGCCTATCGGAAACTACATCTGAAATGCCTATCAGCACCTTTATTTGAAATGCCTATCGGCAACCATATCTGGAATGCCTATCGGCACCTATATTTGAAATGCCTATCGGCTTCTATATCTGAAGTGCCTATCGGCACCTATTTTTGAAATGCCTATTGAAATCTACATCTGAAATGCTTATCAGCACCTATATTTGAAATGCCTATCGGCAACCATATCTGGAATGGCTATCGGCACCTATATTTGAAATGCCTATCGGCTTCTATAACTGATATGCCTATCGGCACCTATTTTTAAAATGCCAATCGGCAACTATATCTGAAGTGCCTATCGGCACCTATATCTGAAATGCCTATCGGCAACTATTTTTGAAATGCCTATCGAAAACTACATCTGAAATGCCTATCAGCACCTATATTTGAAATGCCTATCGGCAACCACATCAGAAATGCCTATCGGCACCTATATCTGAAATGCCTTTCGGCATTTATATCTGAAATGCCTATCGACACCTATATTTGAAATGCCTATCGGCACCTATATTTTAAATGCCTATCGGCAACTATATCTGATATGCCTATCGGCACCTATATCTGAAATGCCTATCGGCACCTATTTTTGAAATGCCCATCTGAAACTACATCTAAAATGCCTATCGGCACCTATTTTTAAGATGCCAATCGGCAACTATATCTGAAATGCCTATCGGCACCTATATCTGAAATGCCTATCGGCACCTATTTTTGAAATGCCTATCGGAAACTACATCTGAAATGCCTATCAGCACCTATATTTGAAATGCCTATCGGCAACCATATCTGAAATGCCTATCGACACCTATATCTGAAATGCCTATCGGCACCTACTTTTTAAATGCCTTTCGGAAAATACATCTGAAATGCCTATCTGCTCCTATATTTGAAATGCCTATCGGCAACCATATCTGAAATGCCTATCGACACCTATATTTGAAACACCTATCGGCTTCTATATCTGAAATGCCTATCGGCACCTGTTTTTAAAATGCCAATCGGCAACTATATCTGAAATGCCTATCGGCACCTATATCTGAAATGCCTATCGGCAACAATTTTTTAAATGCCTATCGGTTACTACATCTAAAATGCCTATCAGCACCTATATTTGAAATGCCTATCGGCAACCATATCTGGAATGCCTATCGGCACCTATTTTTAAAATGCCAATTGGCAACTATATCTGAAATGCCTATCAGCACCTATATCTGAAATGCCTATCGGCACCTATTTTTGAAATGCCTATCGGAAACTACATCTGAAATGCCTATCAGCACCTATATTTGAAATGCCTATCGGCAACCATATCTGGAATGCCTATCGGCTCCTATATTTGAAATGCCTATCGGCTTGTATATCTGAAATGCCTATCGGCACCTATTTTTAAAATGCCAATCGGTAACTATATCTGAAATGCCTATCGGCACCTATATCTGAAATGCCTATCGGCACCAATTTTTGAAATGCCTATCGGAAAATACATCTGGAATGCCTATCAGCAACTATATTTGAAATGCCTATCGGCAACCATATCTGGAAAGCCTATCGGCACCTATCTTTGAAATGCCTATCGGCTTCTATATCTGAAATGCCTATCGACACCTAGTTTTAAAATGCCAATCGGCAACTATATCTGAAATGCCTATCGGCACCTATATCTGAAATGCCTATCGGCACCTATTTTTGAAATGCCTATCGGAAACTACATCTGAAATGCCTATCAGCACCTATATTTGAAATGCCTATCGGCAACCATATCTGAAATGCCTATCGACACCTATATTTGAAATACCTATCGGCTTCTATATCTGAAATGCCTATCGGCACCTATTTTTAAAATGCCAATCGGCAACTATATCTCAAATGCCTATCGGCACCTATATCTGAAATGCCTATTGGCACCAATTTTTGAAATGCCTATCGGAAACTACATCTGAAATGCCTATCAGCACCTATATTTGAAATGCCTATCGGCAACCATATCTGGAATGCCAATCGGCAACTATATCTGTAATGCCTATCGGCACCTATATCTGAAATGCCCATCGGCACCTATTTTTGAAATGCCTATCGGAAACTACATCTGAAATGCTTATCAGCACCAATATTTGAAATGCCTATCGGCAACCATATCTGAAATGCCTATCGACACCTATATTTGAAATACTTATCGGCTTCTATCTCTGAAATGCCTATCGGCATCTATTTTTAAAATGCCAATCGGCAACTATATCTGAAATGCCTATTGGCACCTATATCTGAAATGCCTATCGGCACCAATTTTTGAAATGCCTATCGGAAACTACATCTGAAATGCCTATCAGCACCTATATTTGAAATGCCTATCGGCAAACATATCTGGAATGCCTATCGGCACCTATATTTGAAATGTCTATCGGCTTCTATATCTGAAATGCCTATCGGCACCTATTTTTAAAATGCCAATCGGCAACTATATCTGAAATGCCTATCGGCACCTATTTTTTAAATGCCTTTCGGAAAATACATCTGAAATGCCTATCTGCTCCTATATTTGAAATGCCTATCGGCAACCATATCTGAAATGCCTATCGACACCTATATTTGAAATACCTATCGGCTTCTATATCTGAAATGCCTATCGGCACCTGTTTTTAAAATGCCAATCGGCAACTATATCTGAAATGCCTATCGGCACCTATATCTGAAATGCCTATCGGCAACAATTTTTTAAATGCCTATCGGTTACTACATCTAAAATGCCTATCAGCACCTATATTTGAAATGCCTATCGGCAACCATATCTGGAATGCCTATCGGCACCTATTTTTAAAATTCCAATTGGCAACTATATCTGAAATGCCTATCAGCACCTATATCTGAAATGCCTATCGGCACCTATTTTTGAAATGCCTACCGGAAACTACATCTGAAATGCCTATCAGCACCTATATTTGAAATGCCTATCGGCAACCATATCTGGAATGCCTATCGGCTCCTATATTTGAAATGCCTATCGGCTTGTATATCTGAAATGCCTATCGGCACCTATTTTTAAAATGCCAATCGGTAACTATATCTGAAATGCCTATCGGCACCTATATCTGAAATGCCTATCGGCACCAATTTTTGAAATGCCTATCGGAAAATACATCTGGAATGCCTATCAGCAACTATATTTGAAATGCCTATCGGCAACCATATCTGGAAAGCCTATCGGCACCTATCTTTGAAATGCCTATCGGCTTCTATATCTGAAATGCCTATCGACACCTAGTTTTAAAATGCCAATCGGCAACTATATCTGAAATGCCTATCGGCACCTATATCTGAAATGCCTATCGGCACCTTTTTTTGAAATGCCTATCGGAAACTACATCTGAAATGCCTATCAGCACCAATATTTGAAATGCCTATCGGCAACTATATCTGAAATGCCTATCGACACCTATATTTGAAATACCTATCGGCTTCCATATCTGAAATGCCTATCGGCATCTATTTTTAAAATGCCAATCAGCAACTATATCTGAAATGCCTATCGGCACCTATACCTGAAATGCCTATCGGCACCTATTTTTGAAATGCCTATTGGAATCTACATCTGAAATGCCTATCAGCACCTATATTTGAAATGCCTATCAGCACCTATATTTGAAATGCCTATCGGCAACCATATCTGGAATGGCTATCGGCACCTATATTTGAAATGCCTATCGGCTTCTATAACTGATATGCCTATCGGCACCTATTTTTAAAATGCCAATCGGCAACTATATCTGAAGTGCCTATCGGCACCTATACCTGAAATGCCTATCGGCAACTATTTTTGAAATGCTTATCGAAAACTACATCTGAAATGCCTATCAGCACCTATATTTGAAATACCTATCGGCAACCACATCAGAAATGCCTATCGGCACCTATATCTGAAATGCCTTTCGGCATTTATATATGAAATGCCTATCGACACCTATATTTGAAATCCTATCGGCACCTATATTTTAAATGCCTATCGGCAACTATATCTGATATGCCTATCGGCACCTATATCTGAAATGCCTATCGGCACCAATTTTTGAAATGCCTATCGGAAACTACATCTGAAATGCCTATCGGCACCTCTTTTTAAGATGCCAAACGGCAACTATATCTGAAATGCCTATCGGCACCTATATCTGAAATGCCTATCGGCACCTATTTTTGAAATGCCTATCGGAAACTACATCTGAAATGCAAATCAGCACCTATATTTGAAATGCTTATCGGCAACCATATCTGAAATGCCTATCAACACCTATATTTGAAATACCTATCGGCTTCTATATCTGAAATGCCTATCGGCACTTATTTCTAAAATGTCAATCGGCAACTATATCTGAAATGCCTATCAGCACCAATATTTGAAATGCCTATCGGCAACCATATCTGAAATGCCTATCGACACCTATATTTGAAATACCTATCGGCTTCTATATCTGAAATGCATATCGGCACCTATTTTTAAAATACCAATCGGCAACTATATCTGAAATGCCTATCGGCACCTATATCTGAAATGCCTATCGGCACCAATTTTTGAGATGCCTATCGGAAACTACATCTGAAATGCCTACCAGCACCTATATTTGAAATGCCTATCGGCAACCATATCTGGAATCCCTATCGGCACCTATATTTGAAATGCCTATCGGCTTCTATATCTGAAGTGCCTATCGGCACCTATTTTTAAAATGCCAATCGCCAAATATATCTGAAATGCCTATCGGCACCTATATCTGAAATGCCTATCGGCACCAATTTTTGAAATGCCTATCGGAAACTTCATCTGAAATGCCTATCAGCACCTATATTTGAAATGCCTATCGGCAACCATATCTGGAATGCCTATCGGCACCTATATTTGAAATGCCTATCGGCTTCTATATCTGAAATGCCTATCGGCACCTATTTTTAAAATGCCAATCGGCAACTATATCAGAAATGCCTATCGGCACCTATATCTGAAATGCCTATCAGCACCTATTTTTGAAATGCCTATCGGAAACTACATCTGAAATGCCTATCAGCACCTATATTTAAAATGCCTATCGGCAAACATATCTGGAATGCCTATCGGCACCTATATTTGAAATGCCTATCGGCTTCTATATCTGAAATGCCTATTAGCACCTATTTTTAAAATGCCAATCGGCAACTATATCTGATGTGCCTATCGGCACCTATATCTGAAATGCCTATCGGCACCTATTTTTGAAATGCCTATCGAAAACTACATCTGAAATTCCTATCAGCACCTATATTTGAAATACCTATCAGCAACCACATCAGAAATGCCTATCGGCACCTATATCTGAAATGCCTTTCGGCATTTATATCTGAAATGCCTATCGACACCTATATTTGAAATGCCTATTGGCACCTATATTTTTAATGCCAATCGGCAACTATATCTGATATGCTTATAGGCACCTATATCTGAAATGCCTATCGGCACCTATTTTTGAAATGCCTATCGGAAACTACATCATAAATGCCTATCGGCACCTATTTTTAAAATGCCAATCGGCAACTATATCTGAAATGTCTATAGGCACCTATGTCTGAAATGCCTATCGGCACCAATCTTTAAAATGCCTATCGGAAACTACATCTGGAATGCCTATCAGCACCTATATTTGAAATGCCTATCGGCAACCATATCTGGAATGCCTATCGGTACCTATATTTGTAATGCCTATCGGCTTCTATATCTGAAATGCCTATCGACACCTATTTTTAAAATGCTAATCAGCAACTATATCTGATATGCCTATCGGCACCTATATCTGAAATGCCTATCGGCACCTATTTTTGAAATGCCTATCGGAACCTACATCTAAAATGCCTATCGGCACCTATTATTAAAATGCCAATCGGCAACTATATCTGAAATGTCTATAGGCACCTATGTCTGAAATGCCTATTCGCACCCATTTTTGAAATACCTATCGGCTTCTATATCTGAAATGCCTATCGGCACCTATTTTTAAAATGCCAATCGGGAACTATATCTGAAATGCCTATCGACACCTATTTTTAAAATGCTAATCAGCAACTATATCTGATATGCCTATCGGCACCTATATCTGAAATGCCTATCGGCACCTATTTTTGAAATGCCTATCGGAACCTACATCTAAAATGCCTATCGGCACCTATTTTTAAAATGCCAATCGGCAACTATATCTGAAATGCCTATCGGCACCTATATCTGAAATGCCTATCGGCACCAATTTTTGAAATGCCTATCGGAAACTACATCTGAAATGCCTATCAGCACTTCTATTTGAAATGCCTATCGGCCACCATATCTAGAATGCCTATCGGCACCTATATTTGAAATGCCTATCGGCTTCTATATCTGAAATGCCTATCTACACCTATTTTTAAAATGCCAATTGGTAACTATATCTGAAATGCCTATCGGCAACCATATCTGAAATGCCTATCGACACCTATATTTAAAATACCTATCGGCTTCTATATCTGAAATGCCTATCGGCACCTGTTTTTAAAATGCCAATCGGCAACTATATCTGAAATGCCTATCGGCACCTATATCTAATATGCCAATCGGCATCAATTTTTGAAATGCCTATCGGAAACTACATCTTAAATGCCTATCAGCACCTATATTTGAAATGCCTATCGGCAACCATATCTGGAATGCTTATCGGCACCTATATTTGAAATGCCTATCGGCTTCTATATCTGAAATGCCTATCGGCACCTATTTTTGAAATGCCTATCGGAAACTACATCTGAAATGCCTATCAGCACCAATATTTGAAATGCCTATCGGCAACCATATCTGAAATGCCTATCGACACCTATATTTGAAATACCTATCGGCTTCTATATCTGAAATGCCTATCGGCACCTCTTTTTAAAATGTCAATCGGCAACTATATCTGAAATGCCTATCGGCACCTATATCTGAAATGCCTATCGGCACCAATTTTTGAAATGCCTATCGGAAACTACATCTGAAATGCCTATCAGCACCTATATTTGAAATGCCTATCGGCAACCATATCTGGAATGCCTATCGGCACCTATATTTGAAATGCCTATCGGCTTCTATATCTGAAATGCCTATCGGCACCTATTTTTAATATGCCAATCGGCAACTATATCTGAAATGCCTATCGGCACCTATATCTGAAATGCCTATCGGCACCTATTTTTGAAATGCCTTTCGGAAACTACATCTGAAATGCCTATCTGCTCCTATATTTGAAATGCCTATCGGCAACCATATCTGGAATGCCTATCGACACCTATATTTGAAATACCTATCGGCTTCTATATCTGAAATGCCTATCGGCACCTATTTTTTAAATGCCAATCGGCAACTATATCTGTCATGCCTATCGGCACCTATATCTGAAATGCCTATCGGCACCTATTTTTAAAATGCCTATCGGAAACTACATCTGAAATGCTTATCAGCACCAATATTTGAAATGCCTATCGGCAACCATATCTGAACTGCCTATCGACACCTATATTTGAAATACCTATCGGCTTCTATCTCTGAAATGCCTATCGGCACCTATTTTTAAAATGCCAATCGGCAACTATATCTGAAATGCCTATCGGCACCTATATCTAAAATGCCTATCGGCACCAATTTTTGAAATGCCTATCGGAAACTACATCTGAAATGCCTATCAGCACCTATATTTGAAATGCCTATCGGCAACCATATCTGGAATGCCTATCGGCACCTATATCTGAAATGCCTTTCGGCATTTATATCTGAAATGCCTATCGACACCTATTTTTAAAATGCCAATCGGCAACTATATCTGAAATGCCTATCGGCACCTAAATCTGAAATGCCTATCGGCACCAATTTTTGAAATGCCTATCGGAAACTACATCTGAAATGCCTATCAGCACCTATATTTGAAATGCCTATCGGCAACCATATCTGGAATGCCTATCGGCACCTATATTTGAAATGCCTATCGGCTTCTATATCTGAAATGCCTATCGGCACCTATTTTTAAAATGCCAATCGGCAACTATATCTGAAATGCCTATCGGCACCTATATCTGAAATGCCTACCGGCACCTATTTTTGAAATGCCTATCGGAAAGTACATCTGAAATGCCTATCAGCACCTATATTTTAAATGCCTATCGGCAACCATATCTGGAATGCCAATCGGCAACTATATCTGTAATGCCTATCGGCACTTATATCTGAAATGCCCATCGGCACCTATTTTTGAAATGCCTATCGGAAACTACATCTGAAATGCTTATCAGCACCAATATTTGAAATGCCTATCGGCAACCATATCTGAAATGCCTATCGACACCTATATTTGAAATACTTATCGGCTTCTATCTCTGAAATGCCTATCGGCATCTATTTTTAAAATGCCAATCGGCAACTATATCTGAAATGCCTATTGGCACCTATATCTGAAATGCCTATCGGCACCAATTTTTGAAATGCCTATCGGAAACTACATCTGAAATGCCTATCAGCACCTATATTTGAAATGCCTATCGGCAACCATATCTGGAATGCCTATCGGCACCTATATTTGAAATGCCTATCGGCTTCTATATCTGAAATGCCTATCGGCACCTATTTTTAAAATGCTAATCGGCAACTATATCAGAAATGCCTATCGGCACCTATATCTGAAATGCCTATCAGCACCTATTTTTGAAATGCCTATCGGAAACTACATCTGAAATGCCTATCAGCAACTATATTTAAAATGCCTATCGGCAAACATATCTGGAATGCCTATCGGCACCTATATTTGAAATGCCTATCGGCTTCTATATCTGAAATGCCTATTGGCACCTATTTTTAAAATGCCAATCGGCAACTATATCTGATGTGGCTATCGGCACCTATATCTGAAATGCCTATCGGCACCTATTTTTGAAATGCCTATCGAAAACTACATCTGAAATTCCTATCAGCACCTATATTTGAAATGCTTATCAGCAACCACATCAGAAATGCCTATCGGCACCTATATTATCTGAAATGCCTTTCGGCATTTATATCTGAAATGCCTATCGACACCTATATTTGAAATGCCTATTGGCACCTATATTTTAAATGCCAATCGGCAACTATATCTGATATGCTTATAGGCACCTATATCTGAAATGCCTATCGGCACCTATATCTGAAATGCCTATCGGCACCAATTTTTGAAATGCCTATCGGAAACTACATCTAAAATGCCTATCGGCACCTATTTTTAAGATGCCAATCGGCAACTATATCTGAAATGCCTATCGGCACCTATATCTGAAATGCCTATCGGCACCTATTTTTGAAATGCCTATCGGAAACTAGATCTAAAATGCATATCAGCACGTCAATTTGAAATGCCTATCGGCAACCATATCTGGAATGCCTATCGGCACCTATATTTGAAATGCCTATCGGCTTCTATATCTGAAATGCCTATCGGCACCTATTTTTAATATGCCAATCGGCAACTATATCTGAAATGCCTATCGGCACCTATACCTAAAATGCCTATCGGCACCTATTTTTGAAATGCCTATCGGAATCTACGTCTGAAATGCCTATCAGCACCTATATTTGAAATGCCTATCGGCAACCATATCTGGAATGGCTATCGGCACCTATATTTGAAATGCCTATCGGCTTCTATAACTGAAATGCCTATCGGCACCTATTTTTAAAATGCCAATCGGCAACTATATCTGAAGTGCCTATCGGCACCTATATCTGAAATGCCTATCGGCAACTATTTTTTAAATGCCTATCGAAAACTACATCTGAAATGCCTATCAGCACCTATATTTGAAATGCCTATCGGCAACCACATCAGAAATGCCTATCGGCACCTATATCTGAAATTCCTTTCGGCATTTATATCTGAAATGCCTATCGACACCTATATTTGAAATCCTATCAGCACCTATATTTTAAATGCCTATCGGCAACTATATCTGATATGCCTATCGGCACCTATATCTGAAATGCCTATCGGCACCAATTTTTGAAATGCCTATCGGAAACTACATCTAAAATGCCTATCGGCACCTATTTTTAAGATGCCAATCGGCAACTATATCTGAAATGCCTATCGGCACCTATATCTGAAATGCCTATCGGCACCTATTTTTGAAATGCCTATCGGAAACTAGATCTGAAATGCATATCAGCACCTATATTTGAAATGCCTATCGGCAACCATATCTGAAATGCCTATCAACACCTATATTTGAAATACCTATCGGCTTCTATATCTGAAATGCCTATCGGCACTTATTTCTAAAATGTCAATCGGCAACTATATCTGAAATGCCTATCAGCACCAATATTTGAAATGCCTATCGGCAACCATATTTGAAATGCCTATCGACACCTATATTTGAAATACCTATCGGCTTCTATATCTGAAATGCCTATCGGCACCTATTTTTAAAATGCCAATCGGCAACTATATCTGAAATGCCTATCGGCAACTATATCTGAAATGCCTATCGGCACCAATTTTTGAAATGCCTATCGGAAACTACATCTGAAATGCCTATCAGCACCTATATTTGAAATGCTTATCGGCAACCATATCTGGAATGCCTATCGGCACCTATATTTGAAATGCCTATCGGCTTCTATATCTGAAGTGCCTATCGGCACCTATTTTTAAAATGCCAATCGGCAACTATATCCGAAATGCCTATCGGCACCTATATCTGAAATGCCTATCGGCACCTATTTTTGAAATGCCTATCGGAATCTACATCTGAAATGCCTATCAGCACCTATATTTGAAATGCCTATCGGCAAACATATCTGGAATGGCTATCGGCACCTATATTTGAAATTCCTATCGGCTTCTATATCTGAAATGCCTATCGGCACCTATTTTTAAAATGCCAATCGGCAACTATATCTGAAGTGCCTATCGGCACATATATCTGAAATGCCTATCGGCACCTATTTTTGAAATGCCTATCGAAAACTACATCTGAAATGCCTATCAGCACCTATATTTGAAATGCCTATCGGCAACCACATCAGAAATGCCTATCGGCACCTATATCTGAAATGCCTTTCGGCATTTATATCTGAAATGCCTATCGCCACCTATATTTGAAATGCCTATCGGCACCTATATTTTAAATGCCTATCGGCAACTATATCTGATATGCCTATCGGCACCTATATCTGAAATGCATATCGGCACCTATTTTTGAAATGCCTATCTGAAACTACATCTAAAATGCCTATCGGCACCTATTTTTAAGATGACAATCGGCAACTATATCTGAAATGCCTATCGGCACCTATATCTGAAATGCCTATCGGCACCTATTTTTGAAATGCCTATCGGAAACTAAATCAAAATGCCTATCAGCACCTATATTTGAAATGCCTATCGGCAACCATATCTGAAATGCCTATCGACACCTATATTTGAAATACCTATCGGCTTCTATATCTGAAATGCCTATTGGCACTTATTTCTAAAATACCAATCGGCAACTATATCTGAAATGCCTATCGGCACCTATATCTGAAATGCCTATCGGCACCAAATTTTGAAATGCCTATAGGAAACTACATCTGAAATGCCTATCAGCACCTATATTTGAAATGCCTATCGGCAACCATATCTGGAATGCCTATCGGCACCTATATTCGAAATGCCTATCGGCTTCTATATCTGAAATCCCTATCGACACCTATTTTTAAAATGCCAATCGGCAACTATATCTGATATGCCTATCGGCACCTATATCTGAAATGCATATCGGCACCTATTTTTGAAATGCCTATCTGAAACTACATCTAAAATGCCTATCGGCACCTATTTTTAAGATGCCAATCGGCAAATATATCTGAAATGCCTATCGGCACCTATATCTGAAATGCCTATCGGCACCTATTTTTGAAATGCCTATCGGAAACTACATCTGAAATGCCTATCAGCACTTATATTTGAAATGCCTATCGGCAACTATATCTGGAATGCCTATCGGCACCTATATTTGAAATGCCTATCGGCTTCTATATCTGAAATGCCTATCGGCACCTATTTTTAAAATGCCTATCGGCGCCTATATCTGAAATGCCTATCGGCACCTATTTTTGAAATGCCTTTCGGAAACTACATCTGAAATGCCTATCTGCTCCTATATTTGAAATGCCTATCGGCAACCATATCTGGAATGCCTATCGACACCCATATTTGAAATACCTATTGGCTTCTATATCTGAAATGCCTATCGGCACCTATTTTTTAAATGTCAATCGGCAACTATATCTGAAATGCCTATCGGCACCTATATCTGAAATGCCTATCGGAAACTACATCTGAAATGCCTATCAGCACCTATATTTGAAATGCCTATCGGCAACCATATCTGGAATGCTTATCGGCACCTATATTTGAAATACCTATCGGCTTCTATCTCTGAAATGCCTATCGGCATCTATTTTTAAAATGCCAATTGGCAACTATATCTGAAATGCCTATCGGCACCTACATCTGAAATGCCTATCGGCACCAGTTTTTGAAATGCCTATCGGAAACTACATCTGAAATCCCTATCAGCACCTATATTTGAAATGCCTATCGGCAACCATATCTGGAATGCCTATCGGCACCTATATTTGAAATGCCTGTCGGCTTATATATCTGAAATGCCTATCGGCACCTATTTTTAAAATGCCAATCGGCAACTATATCAGAAATGCCTATCGGCACCTATATCTGAAATGCCTATCAGCACCTATTTTTGAAATGCCTATCAGCACCTATATTTAAAATGCCTATCGGCAAACATATCTGGAATGCCTATCGACACCTATATTTGAAATGCCTATCGGCTTCTATATCTGAAATGCCTATTGGCACCTATTTTTAAAATGCCAATCGGCAACTATATCTGAAGTGCCTATCGGCACCTATATCTGAAATGCATATCGGCACCTATTTTTGAAATGCCTATCGAAAACTACATCTGAAATTCCTATCAGCACCTATATTTAAAATGCCTATCAGCAACCACATCAGAAATGCCTATCGGCACCTATATCTGAAATGCCTTTCGGCATTAATATCTGAAATGCCTATCGACACCTATATTTGAAATGCCTATTGGCACCTATATTTTAAATGCCAATCGGCAACTATATCTGATATGCTTATAGGCACCTATATCTGAAATGCCTATCGGAACCTATTTTTGAAATGCCTATCGAAAACTACATCTAAAATGCCTATCGGCACCTTTTTTTAAAATGCCAATCGGCAACTATATCTGTAATGCCTATCGGCACCTATATCTGAAATGCCTATCGGCACCTATTTTTGAAATGCCTATCGGAAACTACATCTGAAATGCCTATCAGCACCAATATTTGAAATGCCTATCGGCAACCATATCTGAAATGCCTATCGACACCTATATTTGAAATACCTATCGGCTTCTATATCTGAAATGCCTATCGGCACCTATTTTTAAGATGCCAATCGGCAACTATAACTGAAATGCCTATCGGCACCTATATCTGAAATGCCTATCGGCACCTATTTTTGAAATGCCTATCGGAATCTACATCTGAAATGCCTATCAGCACCTATATTTGAAATGCCTATCGGCAACCATATCTGAAATGCCTATCGACACCTATATTTGAAATACCTATCGGCTTCTATATCTGAAATGCCTATCGGCACTTACTTCTAAAATGATAATCGGCAACTATATCTGAAATGCCTATCGGCACCTATATCTGAAATGCCTATCGGCACCAATTTTTGAAATGCCTATCGGAAACTACATCTGAAATGCCTATCAGCACCTATATTTGAAATGCCTATCGGCAACCATATCTTAAATGCCTATCGGCACCTATATTTGAAATGCCTATCGGCTTCTATATCTGAAATGCCTATCGACACCTATTTTTAAAATGCCAATCGGCAACTATATCTGAAATGCCTATCGGCACCTATATCTGAAATGCCTATCGGCACCTATTTTTGAAATGCCTATCGGAAACTACATCTGAAATGCCTATCAGCACCTATATTTGAAATGCCTATCGGCAACCATATCTGAAATGCCTATCAAAACCTATATTTGAAATACCTATCGGCTTCTATATCTGAAATGCCTATCGGCAACTATTTTTAAAATGCCAATCGGCAACTATATCTGAAATGCCTATCGGCACCTATATCTGAAATGCCTATCGGCACCTATTTTAGAAATGCCTATCGGAAACTACATCTGAAATGCCTATCAGCACCTATATTTGAAATGCCTATCGGCAACCATATCTGGAATGCTTATCGGCACCTATATTTGAAATGCCTATCGGCTTCTATATCTGAAATGCCTATCGGCACCTATTTTTAAAATGCCAATCGGCAACTATATCTTAAATGCCTATCGGCACCTATATCTAAAATGCCTATCGGCACCTATTTTTGAAATGCCTATCAAAAACTACATCTGAAATGCCTATCAGCACCTATATTTGAAATGCCTATCGGCAACCATATCTGGAATGCCTATCGGCACCTATATTTGAAATGCCTGTCGGCTTCTATATCTGAAATGCCTATCGGCACCTATTTTTAAAATGCCAATCGGCAACTATATCTGAAATGCCTATCGGCACCTATATCTGAAATGCCTATCGGCACCTATTTTTAAAATGCCAATCGGCAACTATATCTTAAATGCCTATCGGCATCTATATCAGAAATGCCTTTCGGCACCTATATTTGAAATGCCTATCGGCTTCTATATCTGAAATGCCTATCTGACCTATTTTTAAAGTGCCAATCGGCAACAATATCTGAAATGCCTATCGGCACCTATATCTGAAATGCCTATCGGCACCTATTTTTGAAATGCCTATCGGAATCTACATCTGAAATGCCTATCAGCACCTATATTTGAAATGCCTATCGGCAACCATATCTGAAATGCCTATCGACACCTATATTTGAAATACCTATCGGCTTCTATATCTGAAATGCCTATCGGCACTTATTTTTAAAATGCCAATCGGCAACTATATCTGAAATGCCTATCGGCACCTATATCTGAAATGCCTATCGGCACCAATTTTTGAAATGCCTATCGAAAACTACATCTGAAATGCCTATCAGCACCTATATTTGAAATGCCTATCGGCAACGATATCTGGAATGCCTATCGGCACCTATATTTGAAATGCCTATCGGCTTCTATATCTGAAATCCCTATCGACACCTATTTTTAAAATGTCAATTGGCAACTATTTCTGAAATGCCTATCGGAACCTATATCTGAAATGCCTATCGGTACCTATTTTTGAAATGCCTATCGGAAACTACATCTGAAATGCCTATCAGCACTTATATTTGAAATGCCTATCGGCAACCATATCTGGAATGCCTATCGGCACCTATATTTGAAATGCCTATCGGCTTCTATATCTGAAATGCCTATCGGCACCTATTTTTAAAATGCCAATCGGCAACTATATCTTAAATGCCTATCGGCACCTATATCTGAAATGCCTATCGGCACCTATTTTTGAAATGCCTTTCGGAAACTACATCTGAAATGCCTATCAGCACCAATATTTGAAATGCCTATCGGCAACCATATCTGAAATGCCTATCGACACCTATATTTGAAATACCTATCGGCGTCTATATCTGAAATGCCTATCGGCACCTATTTTTAAAATGCCAATCGGCAACTATATCTGAAATGCCTATCGGCACCAATTTTTGAAATGCATATCGGAAACTACATCTGAAATGCCTATCAGCATCTATATTTGAAATGCCTATCGGCAACCATATCTGGAATGCCTATCGGCACCTATATTTGAAATGCCTATCGGCTTCTATATCTTAAATGCCTATCGGCACCTATTTTTAAAATGCCAATCAGCAACTATATTTGAAATGCCTATCGGCACCTATATCTGAAATGCCTATCGGTATTTATTTTTGAAATGCCTATCGAAACTACATCTGAAATGCCTATCAGCACTTATATTTGAAATGCCTATCGGCAACCATATCTGGAATGCCTATCGGCACCTATATTTGAAATGCCTATCGGCTTCTATATCTGAAATGCCTATCGGCACCTATTTTTAAAATGCCAATCGGCAACTATATCTTAAATGCCTATCGGCACGTATATCTGAAATGCCTATCGACACCTATTTTTGAAATGCCTATCGAAAACTACATCTGAAATGCCTATCAGCACCTATATTTGAAATGCCTATCGGCAACCACATCAGAAATGCCTATCGGCACCTATATCTGAAATGCCTTTCGGCATTTATATCTGAAATGCCTATCGCCACCTATATTTGAAATGCCTATCGGCACCTATATTTTAAATGCCTATCGGCAACTATATCTGATATGCCTATCGGCACCTATATCTGAAATGCATATCGGCACCTATTTTTGAAATGCCTATCTGAAACTACATCTAAAATGCCTATCGGCACCTATTTTTAAGATGCCAATCGGCAACTATATCTGAAATGCCTATCGGCACCTATATCTGAAATGCCTATCGGCACCTATTTTTGAAATGCCCATCGGAAACTACATCAAAATGCCTATCAGCACCTATATTTGAAATGCCTATCGGCAACCATATCTGAAATGCCTATCGACACCTATATTTGAAATACCTATCGGCTTCTATATCTGAAATGCCTATTGGCACTTATTTCTAAAATACCAATCGGCAACTATATCTGAAATGCCTATCGGCACCTATATCTGAAATGCCTATCGGCACCAATTTTTGAAATGCCTATAGGAAACTACATCTGAAATGCCTATCAGCACCTATATTTGAAATGCCTATCGGCAACCATATCTGGAATGCCTATCGGCACCTATATTCGAAATGCCTATCGGCTTCTATATCTGAAATCCCTATCGACACCTATTTTTAAAATGCCAATCGGCAACTATATCTGATATGCCTATCGGCACCTATATCTGAAATGCATATCGGCACCTATTTTTGAAATGCCTATCTGAAACTACATCTAAAATGCCTATCGGCACCTATTTTTAAGATGCCAATCGGCAACTATATCTGAAATGCCTATCGGCACATATATCTGAAATGCCTATCGGCACCTATTTTTGAAATGCCTATCGGAAACTACATCTGAAATGCCTATCTGCTCCTATATTTGAAATGCCTATCGGCAACTATATCTGGAATTCCTATCGGTACCTATAATTGAAATACCTATTGGCTTCTATATCTGAAATGCCTATCGGCACCTATTTTTTAAATGTCAATCGGCAACTATATCTAAAATGCCTATCGGCACCTATATCTGAAATGCCTATCGGAAACTACATCTGAAATGCCTATCAGCACCTATATTTGAAATGCCTATCGGCAACCATATCTGGAATGCTTATCGGCACCTATATTTGAAATGCCTATCGGCTTCTATATCTGAAATGCCTATCGGCACCTATTTTTAAAATGGCAATCGGTAACTATATCTGAAATGCCTATCGGCACCTATATCTGAAATGCCTATCGGCACCTATTTTTGAAATGCCTATCGGAAACTACATCTGAAATGCCTATCAGCACCTATATTTGAAATGCCTATCGGCAACCATATCTGGGATGCCTATCGGCACCTATATTTGAAATGCCTATCGGCTTCTATTTCTGAAATGCCTATCGGCACCTATTTTTAAAAAGCCAATCGGCAACTATATCTGTAATGCCTATCGGCACATATATCTGAAATGCCCATCGGCACCTATTTTTGAAATTCCTATCGGAAACTACATCTGAAATGCTTATCAGCACCAATATTTGAAATGCCTATCGGCAACCATATCTGAAATGCCTATCGACACCTATATTCGAAATACCTATCGGCTTCTATCTCTGAAATGCCTATCGGCATCTATTTTTAAAATGCCAATCGGCAACTATATCTGAAATGCCTATCGGCACCTATATCTCAAAATGCCTATCGGCACCAATTTTTGAAATGCCTATCGGAAACTACATCTGAAATCCCTATTAGCACCTATATTTGAAATGCCTATCGGCAACCATATCTGGAATGCCTATCGGCACCTATATTTGAAATGCCTGTCGGCACCTATTTTTAAAATGCCAATCGGCAACTATATCGGAAATGCCTATCGGCACCTATATCTGAAATGCCTATCAGCACCTATTTTTGAAATGCCTATCAGCACCTATATTTAAAATGCCTATCGGCTTCTATATCTGAAATGCCTATTGGCACCTATTTTTAAAATGCCAATCGGCAACCACATCAGAAATGCCTATCGGCACCTATATATGAAATGCCTATCGGTATTTATTTTTGAAATGCCTATCGAAACTACATCTGAAATGCCTGTCAGCACTTATATTTGAAATGCCTATCGGCAACCATATCTGGATTGCCTATCGGCACCTATATTTGAAATGCCTATCGGCTTTTATATCTGAAATGCCTATCGGCACCTATTTTTAAAATGCCAATCGGCAACTATATCTTAAATGCCTATCGGCACATATATCTGAAATGCCTATCGACACCTATTTTTGAAATGCCTATCGAAAACTACATCTGAAATGCCTATCAGCACCTATATTTGAAATGCCTATCGGCAACCACATCAGAAATGCCTATCGGCACCTATATCTAAAATGCCTATCGGCACCTATTTTTGAAATGCCTATCGGAAACTACATCTGAAATGCCTATCAGCACCAATATTTGAAATGCCTATCGGCAACCATATCTGAAATGCCTATCGACACCTATATTTGAAATACCTATCGGCTTCTATATCTGAAATGCCTATCGGCACCTATTTTTAAAATGCCAATCGGCAACTATAACTGAAATGCCTATCGGCACCTATATTTGAAATGCCTATCGGCAACCATATCTGGAATGCTTATCGGCACCTATATTTGAAATGCCTATCGGCTTCTATATCTGAAATGCCTATCGGCACCTACTTTTAAAATGCCAATCGGCAACTATATCTGAAATGCCTATCGGCACCTATATCTGAAATGCCTATCGGCACCTATTTTTGAAATGCCTATCGGAATCTACATCTGAAATGCCTATCAGTACCTATATTTGAAATGCCTATCGGCACCTATATTTGAAATGCCTATCGGCTTCTATATCTGAAATGCCTATCGGCACCTATTTTTAAAATGCCAATCGGCAACTATATCTGAATTGCCTATCGGCACCTATTTTTGAAATGCCTATCGGAAACTACATCTGAAATGCCTATCAGCACCTATATTTGAAATGCCTAACGGCAACCATATCTGAAATGCCTATCGACACCTATATTTGAAATACCTATCGGCTTCTATATCTGAAATGCCTATCGGCACTTACTTCTAAAATGCCAATCGGCAACTATATCTGAAATGCCTATCGGCACCTATATCTGAAATGCCTATCGGCACCAATTTTTTAAATGCCTATCGGAAACTACATCTGAAATGCCTATCAGCACCTATATTTGAAATGCCTATCGGCAACCATATCTGAAATGCCTATCGACACCTATATTTGAAATACCTATCGGCTTCTATATCTGAAATGCCTATCGGCACTTATTTTTAAAATGCCAATCGGCAACTATATCTGGAATGCCTATCGGCACCTATATTTGAAATGCCTATCGGCTTCTATATCTGAAATCCCTATCGACACCTATTTTTAAAATGTCAATTGGCAACTATTTCTGAAATGCCTATCGGAACCTATATCTGAAATGCCTATCGGTACCTATTTTTGAAATGCCTATCGGAAACTACATCTGAAATGCCTATCAGCACTTATATTTGAAATGCCTATCGGCAACCATATCTGGAATGCCTATCGGCACCTATATTTGAAATGCCTATCGGCTTCCATATCTGAAATGCCTATCGGCACCTATTTTTAAAATGCCCATCGGCAACTATATCTTAAATGCCTATCGGCACCTATATCTGAAATGCCTATCGGCACCTATTTTTGAAATGCCTTTCGGAAACTACATCTGAAATGCCTATCAGCACCAATATTTGAAATGCCTATCGGCAACCATATCTGAAATGCCTATCGACACCTATATTTGAAATACCTATCGGCGTCTATATCTGAAATGCCTATCGGCACCTATTTTTAAAATGCCAATCGGCAACTATATCTGAAATGCCTATCGGCACCAATTTTTGAAATGCATATCGGAAACTACATCTGAAATGCCTATCAGCACCTATATTTGAAATGCCTATCGGCAACCATATCTGGAATGCCTATCGGCACCTATATTTGAAATGCCTATCGGCTTCTATATCTTAAATGCCTATCGGCACCTATTTTTAAAATGCCAATCAGCAACTATATCTGAAATGCCTATCGGCACCTATATCTGAAATGCCTATCGGTATTTATTTTTGAAATGCCTATCGAAACTACATCTGAAATGCCTATCAGCACTTATATTTGAAATGCCTATCGGCAACCATATCTGGAATGCCTATCGGCACCTATATTTGAAATGCCTATCGGCTTCTATATCTGAAATGCCTATCGGCACCTATTTTTAAAATGCCAATCGGCAACTATATCTTAAATGCCTATCGGCACGTATATCTGAAATGCCTATCGACACCTATTTTTGAAATGCCTATCGAAAACTACATCTGAAATGCCTATCAGCACCTATATTTGAAATGCCTATCGGCAACCACATCAGAAATGCCTATCGGCACCTATATTTGAAATGCCTTTCGGCATTTATATCTGAAATACCTATCGCCACCTATATTTGAAATGCCTATCGGCACCTATATTTTAAATGCCTATCGGCAACTATATCTGATATGCCTATCGGCACCTATATCTGAAATGCATATCGGCACCTATTTTTGAAATGCCTATCTGAAACTACATCTAAAATGCCTATCGGCACCTATTTTTAAGATGCCAATCGGCAACTATATCTGAAATGCCTATCGGCACCTATATCTGAAATGCCTATCGGCACCTATTTTTGAAATGCCCATCGGAAACTACATCAAAATGCCTATCAGCACCTATATTTGAAATGCCTATCGGCAACCATATCTGAAATGCCTATCGACACCTATATTTGAAATACCTATCGGCTTCTATATCTGAAATGCCTATTGGCACTTATTTCTAAAATACCAATCGGCAACTATATCTGAAATGCCTATCGGCACCTATATCTGAAATGCCTATCGGCACCAATTTTTGAAATGCCTATAGGAAACTACATCTGAAATGCCTATCAGCACCTATATTTGAAATGCCTATCGGCAACCATATCTGGAATGCCTATCGGCACCTATATTCGAAATGCCTATCGGCTTCTATATCTGAAATCCCTATCGACACCTATTTTTAAAATGCCAATCGGCAACTATATCTGATATGCCTATCGGCACCTATATCTGAAATGCATATCGGCACCTATTTTTGAAATGCCTATCTGAAACTACATCTAAAATGCCTATCGGCACCTATTTTTAAGATGCCAATCGGCAACTATATCTGAAATGCCTATCGGCACATATATCTGAAATGCCTATCGGCACCTATTTTTGAAATGCCTATCGGAAACTACATCTGAAATGCCTATCTGCTCCTATATTTGAAATGCCTATCGGCAACTATATCTGGAATTCCTATCGGTACCTATAATTGAAATACCTATTGGCTTCTATATCTGAAATGCCTATCGGCACCTATTTTTTAAATGTCAATCGGCAACTATATCTGAAATGCCTATCGGCACCTATTTTTGAAATTCCTATCGGAAACTACATCTGAAATGCTTATCAGCACCAATATTTGAAATGCCTATCGGCAACCATATCTGAAATGCCTATCGACACCTATATTCGAAATACCTATCGGCTTCTATCTCTGAAATGCCTATCGGCATCTATTTTTAAAATGCCAATCGGCAACTATATCTGAAATGCCTATCGGCACCTATATCTCAAAATGCCTATCGGCACCAATTTTTGAAATGCCTATCGGAAACTACATCTGAAATCCCTATTAGCACCTATATTTGAAATGCCTATCGGCAACCATATCTGGAATGCCTATCGGCACCTATATTTGAAATGCCTGTCGGCACCTATTTTTAAAATGCCAATCGGCAACTATATCGGAAATGCCTATCGGCACCTATATCTGAAATGCCTATCAGCACCTATTTTTGAAATGCCTATCAGCACCTATATTTAAAATGCCTATCGGCTTCTATATCTGAAATGCCTATTGGCACCTATTTTTAAAATGCCAATCGGCAACTATATCTGAAGTGCCTATCGGCACCTATATCTGAAATGCCTATCGGCACCTATTTTTGAAATGCCTATCGAAAACTACATCTGAAATTCCTATCAGCACCTATATTTGAAATGCCTATCAGCAACCACATCAGAAATGCCTATCGGCACCTATATCTGAAATGCCTATCGGTATTTATTTTTGAAATGCCTATCGAAACTACATCTGAAATGCCTATCAGCACTTATATTTGAAATGCCTATCGGCAACCATATCTGGATTGCCTATCGGCACCTATATTTGAAATGCCTATCGGCTTCTATATCTGAAATGCCTATCGGCACCTATTTTTAAAATGCCTATCGACACCTATTTTTGAAATGCCTATCGAAAACTACATCTGAAATGCCTATCAGCACCTATATTTGAAATGCCTATCGGCAACCACATCAGAAATGCCTATCGGCACCTATATCTAAAATGCCTATCGGCACCTATTTTTGAAATGCCTATCGGAAACTACATCTGAAATGCCTATCAGCACCAATATTTGAAATGCCTATCGGCAACCATATCTGAAATGCCTATCGACACCTATATTTGAAATACCTATCGGCTTCTATATCTGAAATGCCTATCGGCACCTATTTTTAAAATGCCAATCGGCAACTATAACTGAAATGCCTATCGGCACCTATATTTGAAATGCCTATCGGCAACCATATCTGGAATGCTTATCGGCACCTATATTTGAAATGCCTATCGGCTTCTATATCTGAAATGCCTATCGGCACCTACTTTTAAAATGCCAATCGGCAACTATATCTGAAATGCCTATCGGCACCTATATCTGAAATGCCTATCGGCACCTATTTTTGAAATGCCTATCGGAATCTACATCTGAAATGCCTATCAGTACCTATATTTGAAATGCCTATCGGCACCTATATTTGAAATGCCTATCGGCTTCTATATCTGAAATGCCTATCGGCACCTATTTTTAAAATGCCAATCGGCAACTATATCTGAAGTGCCTATCGGCACCTATTTTTGAAATGCCTATCGGAAACTACATCTGAAATGCCTATCAGCACCTATATTTGAAATGCCTAACGGCAACCATATCTGAAATGCCTATCGACACCTATATTTGAAATACCTATCGGCTTCTATATCTGAAATGCCTATCGGCACTTACTTCTAAAATGCCAATCGGCAACTATATCTGAAATGCCTATCGGCACCTATATCTGAAATGCCTATCGGCACCAATTTTTTAAATGCCTATCGGAAACTACATCTGAAATGCCTATCAGCACCTATATTTGAAATGTCTATCGGCAACCATATCTGGAATGCCTATCGGCACCTATATTTGAAATGCCTATCGGCTTCTATATCTGAAATGCCTATCGACACCTATTTTTAAAATGCCAATCGGCAACTATATCTGAAATGCCTATCGGCACCTATATCTGAAATGCCTATCGGCACCTATTTTTGAAATGCCTATCGGAAACTACATCTGAAATGCCTATCAGTACCTATATTTGAAATGCCTATCGGCAACCATATCTGAAATGCCTATCGACACCTATATTTGAAATGCCTATCGGCTTCTATATCTGAAATGCCTATCGACACCTATTTTTAAAATGCCAATCGGCAACTATATCTTAAATGCCTATCGGCACTTATATCTGAAATGCCTATCGGCACCTATTTTTGAAATGCCTATCGGAAACTACATCTGAAATGCCTATCAGCACCTATATTTGAAATGCCTATCGGCAACCATATCTGGAATGCCTATCGGCACCTATATTTGCAATGCCTATCGGCTTCTATATCTGAAATGCCTATCGGCACCTTTTTCTAAATGCCAATCGGCAACTATATCTGAAATGCCTATCGGCATCTATATCTGAAATGCCTATCGGCACCAATTTTTCAAATGCATATCGGAAACTACATCTGAAATGCCTATCAGCACCTATATTTGAAATGCCTATCGGCAACCACATCTGGAATGCCTATCGGCACCTATATTTGAAATGCCTATCGGCTTCTATATCTGAAATGCCTATCGGACCTATTTTTAAAGTGCCAATCGGCAACAATATCTGAAATGCCTATCGGCACCTATATCTGAAATGCCTATCGGCACCTATTTTTGAAATGCCTATCGGAATCTACATCTGAAATGCCTATCAGTACCTATATTTGAAATGCCTATCGGCACCTATATTTGAAATGCCTATCGGCTTCTATATCTGAAATGCCTATCGGCACCTATTTTTAAAATGCCAATCGGCAACTATATCTGAAGTGCCTATCGGCACCTATATCTGAAATGCCTATCGGCACCTATTTTTGAAATGCCTATCGGAAACTACATCTAAAATGCCTATCGGCACCTATTTTTGAAATGCCTATCGTAAACTACATCTGAAATGCCTATCAGCAGCTATATTTGAAATGCCTATCGGCAACCATATCTGAAATGCCTATCGATACATATATTTGAAATACCTATCGGCTTCTATATCTGAAATGCCTATCGGCACTTATTTCTAAAATGCCAATCGGCAACTATATCTGAAATGCCTATCGGCACGTATATCTGAAATGCCTATCGGCACCAATTTTTGAAATGCCTATCGAAAACTACATCTGAAATGCCTATCAGCACCTATATTTGAAATGCCTATCGGCAACTATATCTGGAATGCCTATCGGCACCTATATTTGAAATGCCTATCGGCTTCTATATCTGAAATCCCTATCGACATCTATTTTTAAAATACCAATTGGCAACTATTTCTGAAATGCCTATCGGCACCTATATCTGAAATGCCTATCGGTACCTATTTTTGAAATGCCTATCGGAAACTACATCTGAAATGCCTATCAGCACTTATATTTGAAATGCCTATCGGCAACCATATCTGGAATGCCTATCGGCACCTATATTTGAAATGCCTATCGGCTTCTATATCTGAAATGCCTATCGGCACCTATTTTTAAAATGCCAATCGGCAACTATATCTTAAATGCCTATCGGCACCTATATCTGAAATGCCTATCGGCACCTATTTTTGAAATGCCTTTCGGAAACTACATCTGAAATGCCTATCAGCACCAATATTTGAAATGCCTATCGGCAACCATATCTGAAATGCCTATCGACACCTATATTTGAAATACCTATCGGCGTCTATATCTGAAATGCCTATCGGCACCTATTTTTAAAATGCCAATCGGTAACTATATCTGAAATGCCTATCGGCGCCTATATCTGAAATGCCTATCGGCACCAATTTTTGAAATGCATATCGGAAACTACATCTGAAATGCCTATCAGCACCTATATTTGAAATGCCTATCGGCAACCATATCTGGAATGCCTATCGGCACCTATATTTGAAATGCCTATCGGCTTCTATATCTTAAATGCCTATCGGCACCTATTTTTAAAATGCCAATCAGCAACTATATCTGAAAGGCCTATCGGCACCTATATCTGAAATGCCTATCGGCACCTATTTTTGAAATGCCTATCGGAATCTACATCTGAAATGCCTATCAGTACCTATATTTGAAATGCCTATCGGCACCTATATTTGAAATGCCTATCGGCTTCTATATCTGAAATGCCTATCGGCACCTATTTTTAAAATGCCAATCGGCAACTATATCTGAAGTGCCTATCGGCACCTATATCTGAAATGCCTATCGGCACCTATTTTTGAAATGCCTATCGGAAACTACATCTAAAATGCCTATCGGCACCTATTTTTGAAATGCCTATCGGCACCTATATTTTAAATGCCTTTCGGCAGCTATATCTGATATGCCTATCGGCACCTATATCTGAAATGCCTATCGGCACCTATTTTTGAAATGCCTATCGGAAACTACATCTAAAATGCCTATCGGCACCTATTTTTTAAATGCCTATCGGAAACTACATCTGAAATGCCTATCAGCACCTATATTTGAAATGCCTATCGGCAACCATATCTGAAATGCCTATCGGCACCAATTTTTGAAATGCCTATCGGAAACTACATCTGAAATGCCTATCAGCACCTATATTTTAAATGCCTATCGGCAATCATATCTGGAATGCCTACCGGCACCTATATTTGAAATGCCTATCGGCTTCTATATCTGAAATCCCTATCGACACCTATTTTTAAAATGCCAATTGGCAACTATTTCTGAATTGCCTATCGGCACCTATATCTGAAATGCCTATCGGTATTTATTTTTGAAATGCCTATCGAAACTACATCTGAAATGCCTATCAGCACTTATATTTGAAATGCCTATCGGCAACCATATCTGGAATGCCTATCGGCACCTATATTTGAAATGCCTATCGGCTTCTATATCTGAAATGCCTATCGGCACCTATTTTTAAAATGCCAATCGGCAACTATATCTTAAATGCCTATCGGCACCTATATCTGAAATGCCTATCGGCACCTATTTTTGAAATGCCTTTCGGAAACTACATCTGAAATGCCTATCTGCTCCTATATTTGAAATGCCTATCGGCAACCATATCTAAAATGCCTATCGACACCTATATTTGAAATACTTATCGGCTTCTATATATGAAATGCCCATCGGCACCTGTTTTTAAAATGCTAATCGGCAACTATATCTGAAAACCTATCGGCACCTATATCTGAAATGCCTATCGGCACCTATATCTAAAATGCCTATCGGCACCTATTTTTGAAATGCCTATCGAAAACTACATCTGAAATGCCTATCAGCTCCTATATTTGAAATGCCTATCGGCAACCATATCTGAAATGCCTCTTGACACCTATTTTTGAAATACCTATCGGCTTCTATAACTGAAATGCCTATCGGCAGTTATTTCTAAAATGCCAATCGGCAACTATATCTGAAATGCCTATCGGCACCTATATCTGAAATGCCTATCGGCACCAATTTTTGAAATGCCTATCGGAAACCACATCTGAAATGCCTATCAGCACCTATATTTGAAATGCCTATCGGCTTCTATATCTGAAATCCCTATCGACACCTATTTTTAAAATGACAATTGGCAACTATTTCTGAAATGCCTATTGGCACCTATATCTGAAATGCCTATCGGTACCTATTTTTGAAATGCCTATCGGAAACTACATCTGAAATGCCTATCAGCACTTATATTTGAAATGCCTATCGGCAACCATATCTGAAATGCCTATCGACACCTATATTTGAAATACCTATCGGCTTATATCTCCGAAATGCCTATCGGCACCTATTTTTAAAATGCTAATCGGCAACTATATCTGAAATGCCTATCGGCACCTATATCTGAAATGCCTATCGGCACCAATTTTTGAAATGCCTATCGGAAACTACATCTGAAATGACTATCAGCACCTATATTTGAAATTCCTATCGGCAACCATATCTGGAATGCCTATCGGCACCTATATCTGAAATGCCTTTCGGCATTTATATCTGAAATGCCTATCGACACCTATTTTTAAAATGCCAATCGGCAACTATATCTGATATGCCTATCGGCACCTATATCTGAAATGCCTATCGGCACCTATTTTTGAAATGCCTATCGGAAACTACATCTGAAATGCCTATCAGCACCTATATTTGAAATGCCTATCGGCAACCATATCTGAAATGCCTATCGACACCTTTATTTGAAATACCTATCGGCTTCTATATCTGAAATGCCTATCAGCACTTATTTCTAAAATGCCAATCGGCAACTATATCTGAAATGCCTATCGGCACCTATATCTGAAATGCCTATCGGCACCAATTTTTGAAATGCCTATCGGAAACTACATCTGAAATGCCTATCAGCACCTATATTTGAAATGCCTATCGGCAACCATATCTGGAATGCCTACCGGCAACTATATTTGAAATGCCTATCGGCTTCTATATCTGAAATCCCTATCGACACCTATTTTTAAAATGCCAATTGGCACCTATATTTGAAATGCCTATCGGCAACCATATCTGAAATGCCTATCGGCACCAATTTTTGAAATGCCTATCGGAAACTACATCTGAAATGCCTATCAGCACCTATATTTGAAATGCCTATCGGCAACCATATCTGGAATGCCTATCGGCACCTATATTTGAAATGCCTATCGGCTTCTATATCTGAAATGCCTATCGGCACCTATTTTTAAAATGCCAATCGGCAACTATATCTTAAATGCCTATCGGCACCTATATCAGAAATGCCTATCGGCACCTATTTTTGAAATGCCTTTCGGAAACTACATCTGAAATGCCTATCTGCTCCTATATTTGAAATGCCTATCGGCAACCATATTTAAAATGCCTATCGACACCTATATTTGAAATACCTATCGGCTTCTATATCTGAAATGCCCATCGGCACCTGTTTTTAAAATGCTAATCGGCAACTATATCTGAAATGCCTATCGGCACCTATATCTGAAATGCCTATCGGCACCTATATCTAAAATGCCTATCGGCACCTATTTTTGAAATGCCTATCGAAAACTACATCTGAAATGCCTATCAGCACCTATATTTGAAATGCCTATCGGCAACCATATCTGAAATGCCTCTTGACACCTATTTTTGAAATACCTATCGGCTTCTATATCTGAAATGCCTATCGGCAGTTATTTCTAAAATGCCAATCGGCAACTATATCTGAAATGCCTATCGGCACCTATATCTGAAATGCCTATCGGCACCAATTTTTGAAATGCCTATCGGAAACCACATCTGAAATGCCTATCAGCAACTATATTTGAAATGCCTATCGGCAACCATATCTGGAATACCTATCAGCACCTATATTTGAAATGCCTATCGGCTTCTATATCTGAAATCCCTATCGACACCTATTTTTAAAATGACAATTGGCAACTATTTCTGAAATGCCTATTGGCACCTATATCTGAAATGCCTATCGGTACCTATTTTTGAAATGCCTATCGGAAACTACATCTGAAATGCCTATCAGCACTTATATTTGAAATGCCTATCGGCAACCATATCTGAAATGCCTATCGACACCTATATTTGAAATACCTATCGGCTTATATCTCTGAAATGCCTATCGGCACCTATTTTTAAAATGACAATCGGCAACTATATCTGAAATGCCTATCGGCACCTATATCTGAAATGCCTATCGGCACCAATTTTTGAAATGCCTATCGGAAACTACATCTGAAATGCCTATCAGCACCTATATTTGAAATTCCTATCGGCAACCATATCTGGAATGCCTATCGGCACCTATATCTGAAATGCCTTTCGGCATTTATATCTGAAATGCCTATCGACACCTATTTTTAAAATGCCAATCGGCAACTATATCTGATATGCCTATCGGCACCTATATCTGAAATGCCTATCGGCACCTATTTTTGAAATGCCTATCGGAAACTACATCTGAAATGCCTATCAGCACCTATATTTGAAATGCCGACCGGCAAACATATCTGAAATGCCTATCGACACCTTTATTTGAAATACCTATCGGCTTCTATATCTGAAATGCCTATCAGCACTTATTTCTAAAATGCCAATCGGCAACTATATCTGAAATGCCTATCGGCACCTATATCTGAAATGCCTAT
>JAVRKA010000993.1:0-34072 GCA_034508555.1 Venustoraphidia nigricollis | reverse complement strand
GATAGGCATTTCAGATGTAGTTTCCGATAGGCATTTCAAAAATAGGTGTCGATAGGCATTTCAGATATAGGTGTTCGATAGGCATTTCAGATATAGGTGTCGATAGGCATTTCAGATATAGGTGTCGATAGGCATTTCAGATATAGGTGTCGATAGGCATTTCAGATATAGGTGTCGATAGGCATTTCAGATTTAGGTGTCGATAGGCATTTCAGATATAGGTGTCGAGGAGCATTTCAGATATAGGTGTCGATAGGCATTTCAGATATAGGTGCCGATAGGCATTTCAGATATAGTAGCCGATTGGCATTTTAAAAATAGGTGCCCATAGGCATTTCAGATATAGAAGCCGATAGGCATTTCAAATATAGTGCCGATAGGCATTCCAGATATGGTTGCCGATAGGCATTTCAAATATAGGTGCTGAAAGGCATTTCAGATGTAGTTTCCGATAGGCATTTCAAAATAGGTGTCGATAGGCATTTCAGATATAGGTGTCGATAGGCATTTCAGATATAGGTGTCGATAGGCATTTCAGATATAGGTGTCCGATAGGCATTTCAGAATAAGGTGTCGATAGCATTCAGATATAGGTGTCGATAGGCATTTCAGATATAGGTGTCGATAGGCATTTCAGATATAGGTGTACCGATAGGCATTTCAGATATAGGTGCCGATAGAGCATTTCAGATATAGTTGCCGATTGGCATTTTAAAAATAGGTGCCGATAGGCATTTCAGATATAGAAGCCGATAGGCATTTCAAATATAGGTGCCGATAGGCATTCCAGATATGGTTGCCGATAGGCATTTCAAATATAGGTGCTGATACGCATTTCAGATGAAGTTTCCGATAGGCATTTCAAAAACAGGTGTCGATAGGCATTTCAGATATAGGTGTCGATAGGCATTTCAGATATAGGTGTCGATAGGCATTTCAGACATAGGTGCCGATAGGCATTTAAGATATAGGTGTCGATAGGCATTTCAGATATAGGTGTCGATAGGCATTTCAGAATATAGGTGTCGATAGGCATTTCAGATATAGGTGTCGATAGGCATTTCAGATATAGGTGCCGATAGGCATTTCAGATTAGTTGCCGATTGGCATTTTAAAAATAGGTGCCGATAGGCATTTCAGATATAGAAGCCGATAGGCATTTCAAATATAGGTGCCGAGAGGCATTCCAGATATGGTTGCCGATAGGCATTTCAAATATAGGTGCTGATAGGCATTTCAGATGTAGTTTCCGATAGGCATTTCAAAACAGGTGTCGATAGGCATTTCAGATATAGGTGTCGATAGGCATTTCAGATATAGGTGTCGATAGGCATTTCAGATTATAGGTGTCGATGGGCATTTCAGATATAGGTGTCGATAGGCATTTCAGATATAGGTGTCGATAGGCATTTCAGATATAGGTGCCGATAGGCATTTCAGATATAGTTGCCGATTAGAATTTTAAAAATAGGTGCCGATAGGCATTTCAGATATAGAAGCCGATAGGCATTTCAAATATAGGTGCCGATAGGCATTCCAGATATGGTTGCCGATAGGCATTTCAAATATAGGTGCTGATAGGCATTTCAGATGTAGTTTCCGATAGGCATTTCAAAAATAGGTGTCGATAGGCATTTCAGATATAGGTGTCGATAGGCATTTCAGATATAGGTGTCGATAGGCATTTCAGATATAGGTGTCGACAGGCATTTCAGATATAGGTGTCGATAGGCATTTCAGATATAGGTGTCGATAGGCATTCCAGATATAGGTGTCGATAGGCATTTCAGATATAGGTGTCGATAGGCATTTCAGATATAGGTGCCGATAGGCATTTCAGATATAGTTGCCAATTGGCATTTTAAAAATAGGTGCCGATAGGCATTTCAGATATAGAAGCCGATAGGCATTTCAAATATAGGTGCCGATAGGCATTCCAGATATGGTTGCCGATAGGCATTTCAAATATAGGTGCTGATAGGCATTTCAGATGTAGTTTCCGATAGGCATTTCAAAAATAGGTGTCGATAGGCATTTCAGATATAGGTGTCGATAGGCATTTCAGATATAGGTGTCGATAGGCATTTCAGATATAGGTGTCGATAGGCATTTCAGATATAGGTGTCGATAGGCATTTCAGATATAGGTGTCGATAGGCATTTCAGATATAGGTGTCGATAGGCATTTCAGATATAGGTGCCGATAGGCATTTCAGATATAGTTGCCGATTGGCATTTTAAAAATAGGTGCCGATAGGCATTTCAGATATAGAAGCCGATAGGCATTTCAAATATAGGTGCCGATAGGCATTCCAGATATGGTTGCCGATAGGCATTTCAAATATAGGTGCTGATAGGCATTTCAGATGTAGTTTCCGATAGGCATTTCAGATGTAGTTTCCGATAGGCATTTCAGATATAGGTGTCGATAGGCATTTCAGATATAGGTGTCGATAGGCATTTCAGATATAGTTGCCGATTTGCATTTTAAAAATAGGTGCCGATAAGCATTTCAGATATAGAAGCCGATAGGCATTTCAAATATAGGTGCCGATAGGCATTCCAGATATGGTTGCCGATAGGCATTTCAAATATAGGTGCTGATAGGCATTTCAGATGTAGTTTCCGATAGGCATTTCAAAAATAGGTGTCGATAGGCATTTCAGATATAGGTGTCGATAGGCATTTCAGATATACGTGTCGATAGGCATTTCAGATATAGGTGTCGATAGGCATTTCAGATATAGGTGTCGATAGGCATTTCAGATATAGGTGTCGATAGGCATTTCAGATATAGGTGTCGATAGGCATTTCAGATATAGGTGTCGATAGGCATTTCAGATATAGGTGCCGATAGGCATTTCAGATATAGTTGCCGATTGGCATTTTAAAAATAGGTGCCGATAGGCATTTCAGATATAGAAGCCGATAGGCATTTCAAATATAGGTGCCGATAGGCATTCCAGATATGGTTGCGGATAGGCATTTCAAATATAGGTGCTAATAGGCAATTTAGATGTAGTTTCCGATAGGCATTTCAAAAATAGGTGTCGATAGGCATTTCAGATATAGGTGTCGATAGGCATTTCAGATATAGGTGTCGAAAGGCATTTCAGATATAGGTGTCGATAGGCATTTCAGATATAGGTGTCGATAGGCATTTCAGATATAGGTGTCGATAGGCATTTCAGATATAGGTGTCGATAGGCATTTCAGATATAGGTGTCGATAGGCATTTCAGAAATAGGTGTCGATAGGCATTTCAGATATAGGTGCCGATAGGCATTTCAGATATAGTTGCCGATTGGCATTTTAAAAATAAGTGCCGATAGGCATTTCAGATATAGAAGCCGATAGGCATTTCAAATATAGGTGCCGATAGGCATTCCAGATATGGTTGCCGATAGGCATTTCAAATATAGGTGCTGATAGGCATTTCAGATGTAGTTTCCGATAGGCATTTCAAAAATTGGTGTCGATAGGCATTTCAGATATAGGTGTCGATAGGCATTTTAGATATAGGTGTCGATAGGCATTTCAGATATAGGTGTCGAGAGGCATTTCAGATATAGGTGTCGATAGGCATTTCAGATATAGGTGTCGATAGGCATTTCAAATATAGGTGTCGATAGGCATTTCAGATATAGGTGTCGATAGGCATTTCAGATATAGGTGCCGATAGGCATTTCAGATATAGTTGCCGATTGGCATTTTAAAAATAGTTGCCGATAGGCATTTCAGATATAGAAGCCGATAGGCATTTCAAATATAGGTGCCGATAGGCATTCCAGATATGGTTGCCGATAGGCATTTCAAATATAGGTGCCGATAGGCATTCCAGATATGGTTGCCGATAGGCATTTCAAATATAGGTGCTGATAGGCATTTCAGATGTAGTTTCCGATAAGCATTTCAAAAATAGGTGTCGATAGGCATTTCAGATATAGGTGTCGATAGGCATTTCAGATATAGGTGTCGATAGGCATTTCAGATATAGGTGTCGATAGGCATTTCAGATATAGGTGTCGATAGGCATTTCAGATATAGATGTCGATAGGCATTTCAGATATAGGTGTCGATAGGCATTTCAGATATAGGTGCCGATAGGCATTTCAGATACAGTTGCCGATTGGCATTTTAAAAATAGGTGCCGATAGGCATTTCAGATATAGAAGCCGATAGGCATTTCAAATATAGGTGCCGATAGGCATTCCAGATATAGTTGCCGATAGGCATTTCAAATATAGGTGCTGATAGGCATTTCAGATGTAGTTTCCGATAGGCATTTCAAAAATACGTGTCGATAGGCATTTCAGATATAGGTGTCGATAGGCATTTCAGATATAGGTGTCGATAGGCATTTCAGATATAGGTGTCGATAGGCATTTCAGATATAGGTGTCGATAGGCATTTCAGATATAGGTGTCGATAGGCATTTCAGATATAGGTGTCGATAGGCATTTCAGATATAGGTGTCGGTAGGCATTTCAGATATAGGTGTCGATAGGCATTTCAGATATAGGTGCCGATAGGCATTTCAGATATAGTTGCCGATTGGCATTTCAAATATAGGTGCCGATAGGCATTCCAGATATGGTTGCCGATAGGCATTTCAAATATAGGTGCTGATAGGCATTTCAGATGTAGTTTCCGATAGGCATTTCAAAAATAGGTGTCGATAGGCATTTCAGATATAGGTGCCGATAAGCATTTCAGATATAGTTGCCGATTGGCATTTTAAAAATAGGTGCCGATAGGCATTTCAGATATAGAAGCCGATATGCATTTCAAATATAGGTGCCGATAGGCATTCCAGATATGGTTGCCGATAGGCATTTCAAATATAGGTGCTGATAGGCATTTCAGATGTAGTTTCCGATAGGCATTTCAAAAATAGGTGTCGATAGGCATTTCAGATATAGGTGTCGATAGGCATTTCAGATATAGGTGTCGATAGGCATTTCAGATATAGGTGTCGATAGGCATTTCAGATATAGGTGTCGATAGGCATTTCAGATATAGGTGTCGATAGGAATTTCAGATATAGGTGTCGATAGGCATTTCAGATATAGGTGTCGATAGGCATTTCAGATATAGGTGTCGATAGGCATTTCAGATATAGGTGCCGATAGGCATTTCAGATATAGTTGCCGATTAGCATTTTAAAAATAGGTGCCGATAGGCATTTCAGATATAGAAGCCGATAGGCATTTCAAATATAGGTGCCGATAGGCATTCCAGATATGGTTGCCGATAGGCATTTCAAATATAGGTGCTGATAGGCATTTCAGATGTAGTTTCCGATAGGCATTTCAAAAATAGGTGTCGATAGGCATTTCAGATATAGGTGTCGATAGGCATTTCAGATATAGGTGTCGATAGGCATTTCAGATATAGGTGTCGATAGGCATTTCAGATATAGGTGTCGATAGGCATTTCAGATATAGGTGTCGATAGGCATTTCAGATATAGGTGTCGATAGGCATTTCAGATATAGGTGTCGATAGGCATTTCAGATATAGGTGCCGATAGGCATTTCAGATATAGTTGCCGATTGGCATTTTAAAAATAGGTGCCGATAGGCATTTCAGATATAGAAGCCGATAGGCATTTCAAATATAGGTGCCGATAGGCATTCCAGATATGGTTGCCGATAGGCATTTCAAATATAGGTGCTGATAGGCATTTTAGATGTAGTTTCCGATAGGCATTTCAAAAATAGGTGTCGATAGGCATTTCAGATATAGGTGTCGATAGGCATTTCAGATATAGGTGTCGATAGGCATTTCAGATATAGGTGTCGATAGGCATTTCAGATATAGGTGTCGATTAGGCATTTCAGATATAGGTGTCGATAGGCATTTCAGATATAGGTGTCGATAGGCATTTCAGATATAGGTGTCGATAGGCATTTCAGATATAGGTGCCGATAGGCATTTCAGATATAGTTGCCGATTGGCATTTTAAAAATAGGTGCCGATAGGCATTTCAGATATAGAAGCCGATAGGCATTTCAAATATAGGTGCCGATAGGCATTCCAGATATGGTTGCCGATAGGCATTTCAAATATAGGTGCTGATAGGCATTTCAGATGTAGTTTCCGATAGGCATTTCAAAAATAGGTGTCGATAGGCATTTCAGATATAGGTGTCGATAGGCATTTCAGATATAGGTGTCGATAGGCATTTCAGATATAGGTGTCGATAGGCATTTCAGATATAGGTGTCGATAGGCATTTCAGATATAGGTGTCGATAGGCATTTCAGATATAGGTGTCGATAGGCATTTCAGATATAGGTGTCGATAGGCATTTCAGATATAGGTGTCGATAGGCATTTCAGATATAGGTGTCGATAGGCATTTCAGATATAGGTGCCGATAGGCATTTCAGATATAGTAGCCGATTGGCATTTTAAAAATAGGTGCCGATAGGCATTTCAGATATAGAAGCCGATAGGCATTTCAAATATAGGTGCCGATAGGCATTCCAGATATGGTTGCCGATAGGCATTTCAAATATAGGTGCTGATAGGCATTTCAGATGTAGTTTCCGATAGGCATTTCAAAAATAGGTGTCGATAGGCATTTCAGATATAGGTGTCGATAGGCATTTCAGATATAGGTGTCGATAGGCATTTCAGATATAGGTGTCGATAGGCATTTCAGATATAGGTGTCGATAGGCATTTCAGATATAGGTGTCGATAGGCATTTCAGATATAGGTGTCGATAGGCATTTCAGATATAGGTGTACCGATAGGCATTTCAGATATAGGTGCCGATAGGCATTTCAGATATAGTTGCCGATTGGCATTTTAAAAATAGGTGCCGATAGGCATTTCAGATATAGAAGCCGATAGGCATTTCAAATATAGGTGCCGATAGGCATTCCAGATATGGTTGCTGATAGGCATTTCAAATATAGGTGCTGATAGGCATTTCAGATGTAGTTTCCGATAGGCATTTCAAAAATAGGTGTCGATAGGCATTTCAGATATAGGTGTCGATAGGCATTTCAGATATAGGTGTCGATAGGCATTTCAGATATAGGTGCCGATAGGCATTTCAGATATAGGTGTCGATAGGCATTTCAGATATAGGTGTCGATAGGCATTTCAGATATAGGTGTCGATAGGCATTTCAGATATAGGTGTCGATAGGCATTTCAGATATAGGTGCCGATAGGCATTTCAGATATAGTTGCCGATTGGCATTTTAAAAATAGGTGCCGATAGGCATTTCAGATATAGAAGCCGATAGGCATTTCAAATATAGGTGCCGATAGGCATTCCAGATATGGTTGCCGATAGGCATTTCAAATATAGGTGCTGATAGGCATTTCAGATGTAGTTTCCGATAGGCATTTCAAAAATAGGTGTCGATAGGCATTTCAGATATAGGTGTCGATAGGCATTTCAGATATAGGTGTCGATAGGCATTTCAGATATAGGTGTCGATAGGCATTTCAGATATAGGTGTCGATAGGCATTTCAGATATAGGTGTCTATAGGCATTTCAGATATAGGTGTCGATAGGCATTTCAGATATAGGTGTCGATAGGCATTTCAGATATAGGTGCCGATAGGCATTTCAGATATAGTTGCCGATTGGCATTTTAAAAATAGGTGCCGATAGGCATTTCAGATATAGAAGCCGATAGGCATTTCAAATATAGGTGCCGATAGGCATTCCAGATATGGTTGCCGATAGGCATTTCAAATATAGGTGCTGATAGGCATTTCAGATGTAGTTTCCGATAGGCATTTCTAAAATAGGTGTCGATAGGCATTTCAGATATAGGTGTCGATAGGCATTTCAGATATAGGTGTCGATAGGCATTTCAGATATAGGTGTCGATAGGCATTTCAGATATAGGTGCCGATAGGCATTTCAGATATAGTTGCCGATTGGCATTTTAAAATTAGTTGCCTATAGGCATTTCAGATATAGAAGCCGATAGGCATTTCAAATATAGGTGCCGATAGGCATTCCAGATATGGTTGCCGATAGGCATTTCAAATATAGGTGCCGATAGGCATTCCAGATATGGTTGCCGATAGGCATTTCAAATATAGGTGCTGATAGACATTTCAGATGTAGTTTCCGATAAGCATTTCAAAAATAGGTGTCGATAGGCATTTCAGATATAAGTGTCGATAGGCATTTCAGATATAGGTGTCGATAGGCATTTCAGATATAGGTGTCGATAGGCATTTCAGATATAGGTGTCGATAGGCATTTCAGATATAGGTGCCGATAGGCATTTCAGATATAGTTGCCGATTGGCATTTTAAAAATAGGTGCCGATAGGCATTTCAGATATAGAAGCCGATAGGCATTTCAAATATAGGTGCCGATAGGCATTCCAGATATGGTTGCCGATAGGCATTTCAAATATAGGTGCTGATAGGCATTTCAGATGTAGTTTCCGATAGGCATTTTAAAAATACGTGTCGATAGGCATTTCAGATATAGGTGTCGATAGGCATTTCAGATATAGGTGTCGATAGGCATTTCAGATATAGGTGTCGATAGGCATTTCAGATATAGGTGTCGATAGGCATTTCAGATATAGGTGTCGATAGGCATTTCAGATATAGGTGTCGATAGGCATTTCAGATATAGGTGTCGGTAGGCATTTCAGATATAGGTGTCGATAGGCATTTCAGATATAGGTGCCGATAAGCATTTCAGATATAGTTGCCGATTGGCATTTTAAAAATAGGTGCCGATAGGCATTTCAGATATAGAAGCCGATAGGCATTTCAAATATAGGTGCCGATAGGCATTCCAGATATGGTTGCCGATAGGCATTTCAAATATAGGTGCTGATAGGCATTTCAGATGTAGTTTCCGATAGGCATTTCAAAAATAGGTGTCGATAGGCATTTCAGATATAGGTGTCGATAGGCATTTCAGATATAGGTGTCGATAGGCATTTGAGATATAGGTGTCGATAGGCATTTCAGATATAGGTGTCGATAGGCATTTCAGATATAGGTGTCGATAGGCATTTCAGATATATGTGTCGATAGGCATTTCAGATATAGGTGCCGATAGGCATTTCAGATATAGTTGCCGATTGGCATTTTAAAAATAGGTGCCGATAGGCATTTCAGATATAGAAGCCGATAGGCATTTCAAATATAGGTGCCGATAGGCATTCCAAATATGGTTGCCGATAGGCATTTCAAATATAGGTGCTGATAGGCATTTCAGATGTAGTTTCCGGTAGGCATTTCAAAAATAGGTGTCGATAGGCATTTCAGATATAGGTGTCGATAGGCATTTCAGATATAGGTGCCGATAGGCATTTCAAATATAGGTGCTGATAGGCATTTCAGATGTAGTTTCCGATAGGCATTTCAAAAATAGGTGTCGATAGGCATTTCAGATATAGGTGTCGATAGGCATTTCAGATATAGGTGTCGATAGGCATTTCAGATATAGGTGTCGATAGGCATTTCAGATATAGGTGTCGATAGGCATTTCAGATATAGGTGTCGATAGGCATTTCAGATATAGGTGTCGATAGGCATTTCAGATATAGGTGCCGATAGGCATTTCAGATATAGTTGCCGATTGGCATTTCAAAAATAGGTGCCGATAGGCATTTCAGATATAGAAGCCGATAGGCATTTCAAATATAGGTGCCGATAGGCATTCCAGATATGGTTGCCGATAGGCATTTCAAATATAGGTGCTGATAGGCATTTCAGATGTAGTTTCCGATAGGCATTTCAAAAATAGGTGTCGATAGGCATTTCAGATATAAGTGTCGATAGGCATTTCAGATATAGGTGTCGATAGGCATTTCAGATATAGGTGCCGATAGGCATTTCAGATATAGGTGTCGATAGGCATTTCAGATATAGGTGTCGATAGGCATTTCAGATATAGGTGTCGATAGGCATTTCAGATATAGGTGTCGATAGGCATTTCAGATATAGGTGCCGATAGGCATTTCAGATATAGTTGCCGATTGGCATTTTAAAAATAGGTGCCGATAGGCATTTCAGATATAGAAGCCGATAGGCATTTCAAATATAGGTGCCGATAGGCATTCCAGATATGGTTGCCGATAGGCATTTCAAATATAGGTGCTGATAGGCATTTCAGATGTAGTTTCCGATAGGCATTTCAAAAATAGGTGTCGATAGGCATTTCAGATATAGGTGTCGATAGGCATTTCAGATATAGGTGTCGATAGGCATTTCAGATATAGGTATCGATAGGCATTTCAGATATAGGTGTCGATAGGCATTTCAGATATAGGTGTCGATAGGCATTTCAGATATAGGTGTCGATAGGCATTTCAGATATAGGTGTCGATAGGCATTTCAGATATAGGTGCCGATAGGCATTTCAGATATAGTTGCCGATTGGCATTTTAAAAATAGGTGCCGATAGGCATTTCAGATATAGAAGCCGATAGGCATTTCAAATATAGGTACCGATAGGCATTCCAGATATGGTTGCCGATAGGCATTTCAAATATAGGTGCTGAGAGGCATTTCAGATGTAGTTTCCGATAGGCATTTCAAAAATAGGTGTCGATAGGCATTTCAGATATAGGTGTCGATAGGCATTTCAGATATAGGTGTCGATAGGCATTTCAGATATAGGTGTCGATAGGCATTTCAGATATAGGTGTCGATAGGCATTTCAGATATAGGTGTCGATAGGCATTTCAGATATAGGTGTCGATAGGCATTTCAGATATAGGTGTCGATAGGCATTTCAGATATAGGTGCCGATAGGCATTTCAGATATAGTTGCCGATTGGCAATTTAAAAATAGGTGCCGATAGGCATTTCAGATATAGAAGCCGATAGGCATTTATATATAGGTGCCGATAGGCATTCCAGATATGGTTGCCGATAGGCATTTCAAATATAGGTGCTGATAGGCATTTCAGATGTAGTTTCCGATAGGCATTTCAAAAATAGGTGTCGATAGGCATTTCAGATATAGGTGTCGATAGGCATTTCAGATATAGGTGTCGATAGGCATTTCAGATATAGGTGTCGATAGGCATTTCAGATATAGGTGTCGATAGGCATTTCAGATATAGGTGTCGATAGGAATTTCAGATATAGGTGTCGATAGGCATTTCAGATATAGGTGTCGATAGGCATTTCAGATATAGGTGTCGATAGGCATTTCAGATATAGGTGCCGATAGGCATTTCAGATATAGTTGCCGATTAGCATTTTAAAAATAGGTGCCGATAGGCATTTCAGATATAGAAGCCGATAGGCATTTCAAATATAGGTGCCGATAGGCATTCCAGATATGGTTGCCGATAGGCATTTCAAATATAGGTGTTGATAGGCATTTCAGATGTAGTGTCCAATAGGCATTTCAAAAATAGGTGTCGATAGGCATTTCAGATATAGGTGTCGATAGGCATTTCAGATATAGGTGTCGATAGGCATTTCAGATATAGGTGTCGATAGGCATTTCAGATATAGGTGTCGATAGGCATTTCAGATATAGGTGTCGATAGGCATTTCAGATATAGGTGTCGATAGGCATTTCAGATATAGGTGTCGATAGGCATTTCAGATATAGGTGCCGATAGGCATTTCAGATATAGTTGCCGATTTGCATTTTAAAAATAGGTGCCGATAGGCATTTCAGATTTAGAAGCCGATAGGCATTTCAAATATAGGTGCCGATAGGCATTCCAGATATGGTTGCCGATAGGCATTTCAAATATAGGTGCTGATAGGCATTTCAGATGTAGTTTCCGATAGGCATTTCAAAAATACGTGTCGATATGCTTTTCAGATATAGGTGTCGATAGGCATTTCAGATATAGGTGTCGATAGGCATTTCAGATATAGGTGTCGATAGGCATTTCAGATATAGGTGTCGATAGGCATTTCAGATATAGGTGTCGATAGGCATTTCAGATATAGGTGTCGATAGGCATTTCAGATATAGGTGTCGATAGGCATTTCAGATATAGGTGCCGATAGGCATTTCAGATATAGTTGCCGATTGGCATTTTAAAAATAGTTGCCGATAGGCATTTCAGATATAGAAGCCGATAGGCATTTCAAATATAGGTGCCGATAGGCATTCCAGATATGGTTGCCGATAGGCATTTCAAATATAGGTGCTGATAAGCATTTCAGATGTAGTTTCCGATAGGCATTTCAAAAATAGGTGTCGATAGGCATTTCAGATATAGGTGTCGATAGGCATTTCAGATATAGGTGTCGATAGGCATTTCAGATATAGGTGTCGATAGGCATTTCAGATATAGGTGTCGATAGGCATTTCAGATATAGGTGTCTATAGGCATTTCAGATATAGGTGTCGATAGGCATTTCAGATATAGGTGTCGATAGGCATTTCAGATATAGGTGCCGATAGGCGTTTCAGATATAGTTGCCGATTGGCATTTTAAAAATAGGTGCCGATAGGCATTTCAGATATAGAAGCCGATAGGCATTTCAAGTATAGGTGCCGATAGGCATTCCAGATATGGTTGCCGATAGGCATTTCAAATATAGGTGCTGATAGGCATTTCAGATGTAGTTTCCGATAGGCATTTCAAAAATAGGTGTCGATAGGCATTTCAGATATAGGTGTCGATAGGCATTTCAGATATAGGTGTCGATAGGCATTTCAGATATAGGTGTCGATAGGCATTTCAGATATAGGTGTCGATAGGCATTTCAGATATAGGTGTCGATAGGCATTTCAGATATAGGTGTCGATAGGCATTTCAGATATAGGTGTCGATAGGCATTTCAGATATAGGTGTCGATAGGCATTTCAGATATAGGTGCCGATAGGCATTTCAGATATAGTTGCCGATTGGCATTTTAAAAATAGGTGCCGATAGGCATTTCAGATATAGAAGCCGATAGGCATTTCAAATATAGGTGCCGATAGGCATTCCAGATATGGTTGCCGATAGGCATTTCAAATATAGGTGCTGATAGGCATTTCAGATGTAGTTTCCGATAGGCATTTCAAAAATAGGTGTCGGTAGGCATTTCAGATATAGGTGTCGATAGGCATTTCAGATATAGGTGTCGATAGGCATTTCAGATATAGGTGTTGATAGGCATTTCAGATATAGGTGTCGATAGGCATTTCAGATATAGGTGTCGATAGGCATTTCAGATATAGTTGTCGATAGGCATTTCAGATATAGGTGTCGATAGGCATTTCAGATATAGGTGCCGATAAGCATTTCAGATATAGTTGCCGATTGGCATTTTAAAAATAGGTGCCGATAGGCATTTCAGATATAGAAGCCGATAGGCATTTCAAATATAGGTGCCGATAGGCATTCCAGATATGGTTGCCGATAGGCATTTCAAATATAGGTGCTGATAGGCATTTCAGATGTAGTTTCCGATAGGCATTTCAAAAATAGGTGTCGATAGGCATTTCAGATATAGGTGTCGATAGGCATTTCAGATATAGGTGTCGATAGGCATTTCAGATATAGGTGTCGATAGGCATTTCAGATATAGGTGTCGATAGGCATTTCAGATATAGGTGTCGATAGGAATTTCAGATATAGGTGTCGATAGGCATTTCAGATATAGGTGTCGATAGGCATTTCAGATATAGGTGTCGATAGGCATTTCAGATATAGGTGCCGATAGGCATTTCAGATATAGTTGCCGATTAGCATTTTAAAAATAGGTGCCGATAGGCATTTCAGATATAGAAGCCGATAGGCATTTCAAATATAGGTGCCGATAGGCATTCCAGATATGGTTGCCGATAGGCATTTCAAATATAGGTGCTGATAGGCATTTCAGATGTAGTTTCCGATAGGCATTTCAAAAATAGGTGTCGATAGGCATTTCAGATATAGGTGTCGATAGGCATTTCAGATATAGGTGTCGATAGGCATTTCAGATATAGGTGTCGATAGGCATTTCAGATATAGGTGTCGATAGGCATTTCAGATATAGGTGTCGATAGGCATTTCAGATATAGGTGTCGATAGGCATTTCAGATATAGGTGTCGATAGGCATTTCAGATATAGGTATCGATAGGCATTTCAGATATAGGTGTCGATAGGCATTTCAGATATAGGTGTCGATAGGCATTTCAGATATAGGTGTCGATAGGCATTTCAGATATAGGTGTCGATAGGCATTTTAGATATAGGTGCCGATAGGCATTTCAGATATAGTTGCCGATTGGCATTTTAAAAATAGGTGCCGATAGGCATTTCAGATATAGAAGCCGATAGGCATTTCAAATATAGGTACCGATAGGCATTCCAGATATGGTTGCCGTTAGGCATTTCAAATATAGGTGCTGAGAGGCATTTTAGATGTAGTTTCCGATAGGCATTTCAAAAATAGGTGTCGATAGGCATTTCAGATATAGGTGTCGATAGGCATTTCAGATATAGGTGTCGATAGGCATTTCAGATATAGGTGTCGATAGGCATTTCAGATATAGGTGTCGATAGGCATTTCAGATATAGGTGTCGATAGGCATTTCAGATATAGGTGTCGATAGGCATTTCAGATATAGGTGTCGATAGGCATTTCAGATATAGGTGCCGATAGGCATTTCAGATATAGTCGCCGATTGGCAATTTAAAAATAGGTGCCGATAGGCATTTCAGATATAGAAGCCGATAGGCATTTATATATAGGTGCCGATAGGCATTCCAGATATGGTTGCCGATAGGCATTTCAAATATAGGTGCTGATAGGCATTTCAGATGTAGTTTCCGATAGGCATTTCAAAAATAGGTGTCGATAGGCATTTCAGATATAGGTGTCGATAGGCATTTCAGATATAGGTGTCGATAGGCATTTCAGATATAGGTGTCGATAGGCATTTCAGATATAGGTGTCGATAGACATTTCAGATATAGGTGTCGATAGGAATTTCAGATATAGGTGTCGATAGGCATTTCAGATATAGGTGTCGATAGGCATTTCAGATATAGGTGTCGATAGGCATTTCAGATATAGGTGCCGATAGGCATTTCAGATATAGTTGCCGATAGGCATTTCAAATATAGGTGCTGATAGGCATTTCAGATGTAGTGTCCGATAGGCATTTCAAAAATAGGTGTCGATAGGCATTTCAGATATAGGTGTCGATAGGCATTTCAGATATAGGTGTCGATAGGCATTTCAGATATAGGTGTCGATAGGCATTTCAGATATAGGTGTCGATAGGCATTTCAGATATAGGTGTCGATAGGCATTTCAGATATAGGTGTCGATAGGCATTTCAGATATAGGTGTCGATAGGCATTTCAGATATAGGTGCCGATAGGCATTTCAGATATAGTTGCCGATTTGCATTTTAAAAATAGGTGCCGATAGGCATTTCAGATTTAGAGGCCGATAGGCATTTCAAATATAGGTGCCGATAGGCATTCCAGATATGGTTGCCGATAGGCATTTCAAATATAGGTGCTGATAGGCATTTCAGATGTAGTTTCCGATAGGCATTTCAAAAATAGGTGTCGATAGGCATCTCAGATATAGGTGTCGATAGGCATTTCAGATATAGGTGTCGATAGGCATTTCAGATATAGGTGTCGATAGGCATTTCAGATATAGGTGTCGATAGGCATTTCAGATATAGGTGTCGATAGGCATTTCAGATATAGGTGTCGATAGGCATTTCAGATATAGGTGCCGATAGGCATTTCAGATATAGTTGCCGATTGGCATTTTAAAAATAGGTGCCGATAGGCATTTCAGATATAGAAGCCGATAGGCATTTCAAATATAGGTGCCGATAGGCATTCCAGATATGGTTGCCGATAGGCATTTCAAATATAGGTGCTGATAGGCATTTCAGATGTAGTTTCCGATAGGCATTTTAAAAATACGTGTCGATAGGCATTTCAGATATAGGTGTCGATAGGCATTTCAGATATAGGTGTCGATAGGCATTTCAGATATAGGTGTCGATAGGCATTTCAGATATAGGTGTCGATAGGCATTTCAGATATAGGTGTCGGTAGGCATTTCAGATATAGGTGTCGATAGGCATTTCAGATATAGGTGCCGATAAGCATTTCAGATATAGTTGCCGATTGGCATTTTAAAAATAGGTGCCGATAGGCATTTCAGATATAGAAGCCGATAGGCATTTCAAATATAGGTGCCGATAGGCATTCCAGATATGGTTGCCGATAGGCATTTCAAATATAGGTGCTGATAGGCATTTCAGATGTAGTTTCCGATAGGCATTTCAAAAATAGGTGTCGATAGGCATTTCAGATATAGGTGTCGATAGGCATTTCAGATATAGGTGTCGATAGGCATTTGAGATATAGGTGTCGATAGGCATTTCAGATATAGGTGTCGATAGGCATTTCAGATATAGGTGTCGATAGGCATTTCAGATATATGTGTCGATAGGCATTTCAGATATAGGTGCCGATAGGCATTTCAGATATAGTTGCCGATTGGCATTTTAAAAATAGGTGCCGATAGGCATTTCAGATATAGAAGCCGATAGGCATTTCAAATATAGGTGCCGATAGGCATTCCAAATATGGTTGCCGATAGGCATTTCAAATATAGGTGCTGATAGGCATTTCAGATGTAGTTTCCGGTAGGCATTTCAAAAATAGGTGTCGATAGGCATTTCAGATATAGGTGTCGATAGGCATTTCAGATATAGGTGTCGATAGGCATTTACCAGATATATGTGTCGATAGGCATTTCAGATATAGGTGTCGATAGGCATTTCAGATATAGGTGTCGATAGGCATTTCAGATATAGGTGTCGATAGGCATTTCAGATATTGGTGCCGATAGGCATTTCAGATATAGTTGCCGATTGGCATTTTAAAAATAGGTGCCGATAGGCATTTCAGATATAGAAGCCGATAGGCATTTCAAATATAGGTGCCTATAGGCATTCCAGATATGGTTGCCGATAGGCATTTCAAATATAGGTGCTGATAGGCATTTCAGATGTAGTTTCCGATAGGCATTTCAAAAATAGGTGTCGATAGGCATTTCAGATATAGGTGTCGATAGGCATTTCAGATATAGGTGTCGATAGGCATTTCAGATATAGGTGTCGATTTGCATTTCAGATATAGGTGTCGATAGGCATTTCAGATATAGGTGTCGATAGGCATTTTAGATATAGGTGTCGATAGGCATTTCAGATATAGGTGTCGATAGGCATTTCAGATATAGGTGTCGATAGGCATTTCAGATATAGGTGCCGATAGGCATTTCAGATATAGTTGCCGATTGGCATTTTAAAAATAGGTGCCGATAGGCATTTCAGATATAGAAGCCGATAGGCATTTCAAATATAGGTGCCGATAGGCATTTCAAATATAGGTGCTGATAGGCATTTCAGATGTAGTTTCCGATAGGCATTTCAAAAATAGGTGTCGATAGGCATTTCAGATATAGGTGTCGATAGGCATTTCAGATATAGGTGTCGATAGGCATTTCAGATATAGGTGTCGATAGGCATTTCAGATATAGGTGTCGATAGGCATTTCAGATATAGGTGTCGATAGGCATTTCAGATATAGGTGTCGATAGGCATTTCAGATATAGGTGCCGATAGGCATTTCAAATATAGTTGCCGATTGGCATTTCAAAAATAGGTGCCGATAGGCATTTCAGATATAGAAGCCGATAGGCATTTCAAATATAGGTGCCGATAGGCATTCCAGATATGGTTGCCGATAGGCATTTCAAATATAGGTGCTGATAGGCATTTCAGATGTAGTTTCCGATAGGCATTTCAAAAATAGGTGTCGATAGGCATTTCAGATATAGGTGTCGATAGGCATTTCAGATATAGGTGTCGATAGGCATTTCAGATATAGGTGCCGATAGGCATTTCAGATATAGGTGTCGATAGGCATTTCAGATATAGGTGTCGATAGGCATTTCAGATATAGGTGTCGATAGGCATTTCAGATATAGGTGTCGATAGGCATTTCAGATATAGGTGCCGATAGGCATTTCAGATATAGTTGCCGATTGGCATTTTAAAAATAGGTGCCGATAGGCATTTCAGATATAGAAGCCGATAGGCATTTCAAATATAGGTGCCGATAGGCATTCCAGATATGGTTGCCGATAGGCATTTCAAATATAGGTGCTGATAGGCATTTCAGATGTAGTTTCCGATAGGCATTTCAAAAATAGGTGTCGATAGGCATTTCAGATATAGGTGTCGATAGGCATTTCAGATATAGGTGTCGATAGGCATTTCAGATATAGGTATCGATAGGCATTTCAGATATAGGTGTCGATAGGCATTTCAGATATAGGTGTCGATAGGCATTTCAGATATAGGTGTCGATAGGCATTTCAGATATAGGTGTCGATAGGCATTTCAGATATAGGTGCCGATAGGCATTTCAGATATAGTTGCCGATTGGCATTTTAAAAATAGGTGCCGATAGGCATTTCAGATATAGAAGCCGATAGGCATTTCAAATATAGGTACCGATAGGCATTCCAGATATGGTTGCCGATAGGCATTTCAAATATAGGTGCTGAGAGGCATTTCAGATGTAGTTTCCGATAGGCATTTCAAAAATAGGTGTCGATAGGCATTTTAGATATAGGTGTCGATAGGCATTTCAGATATAGGTGTCGATAGGCATTTCAGATATAGGTGTCGATAGGCATTTCAGATATAGGTGTCGATAGGCATTTCAGATATAGGTGTCGATAGGCATTTCAGATATAGGTGTCGATAGGCATTTCAGATATAGGTGTCGATAGGCATTTCAGATATAGGTGACGATAGGCATTTCAGATATAGTTGCCGATTGGCAATTTAAAAATAGGTGCCGATAGGCATTTCAGATATAGAAGCCGATAGGCATTTATATATAGGTGCCGATAGGCATTCCAGATATGGTTGCCGATAGGCATTTCAAATATAGGTGCTGATAGGCATTTCAGATGTAGTTTCCGATAGGCATTTCAAAAATAGGTGTCGATAGGCATTTCAGATATAGGTGTCGATAGGCATTTCAGATATAGGTGTCGATAGGCATTTCAGATATAGGTGTCGATAGGCATTTCAGATATAGGTGTCGATAGGCATTTCAGATATAGGTGTCGATAGGAATTTCAGATATAGGTGTCGATAGGCATTTCAGATATAGGTGTCGATAGGCATTTCAGATATAGGTGTCGATAGGCATTTCAGATATAGGTGCCGATAGGCATTTCAGATATAGTTGCCGATTAGCATTTTAAAAATAGGTGCCGATAGGCATTTCAGATATAGAAGCCGATAGGCATTTCAAATATAGGTGCCGATAGGCATTCCAGATATGGTTGCCGATAGGCATTTCAAATATAGGTGTTGATAGGCATTTCAGATGTAGTGTCCAATAGGCATTTCAAAAATAGGTGTCGATAGGCATTTCAGATATAGGTGTCGATAGGCATTTCAGATATAGGTGTCGATAGGCATTTCAGATATAGGTGTCGATAGGCATTTCAGATATAGGTGTCGATAGGCATTTCAGATATAGGTGTCGATAGGCATTTCAGATATAGGTGTCGATAGGCATTTCAGATATAGGTGTCGATAGGCATTTCAGATATAGGTGCCGATAGGCATTTCAGATATAGTTGCCGATTTGCATTTTAAAAATAGGTGCCGATAGGCATTTCAGATTTAGAAGCCGATAGGCATTTCAAATATAGGTGCCGATAGGCATTCCAGATATGGTTGCCGATAGGCATTTCAAATATAGGTGCTGATAGGCATTTCAGATGTAGTTTCCGATAGGCATTTCAAAAATACGTGTCGATATGCTTTTCAGATATAGGTGTCGATAGGCATTTCAGATATAGGTGTCGATAGGCATTTCAGATATAGGTGTCGATAGGCATTTCAGATATAGGTGTCGATAGGCATTTCAGATATAGGTGTCGATAGGCATTTCAGATATAGGTGTCGATAGGCATTTCAGATATAGGTGTCGATAGGCATTTCAGATATAGGTGCCGATAGGCATTTCAGATATAGTTGCCGATTGGCATTTTAAAAATAGTTGCCGATAGGCATTTCAGATATAGAAGCCGATAGGCATTTCAAATATAGGTGCCGATAGGCATTCCAGATATGGTTGCCGATAGGCATTTCAAATATAGGTGCTGATAAGCATTTCAGATGTAGTTTCCGATAGGCATTTCAAAAATAGGTGTCGATAGGCATTTCAGATATAGGTGTCGATAGGCATTTCAGATATAGGTGTCGATAGGCATTTCAGATATAGGTGTCGATAGGCATTTCAGATATAGGTGTCGATAGGCATTTCAGATATAGGTGTCTATAGGCATTTCAGATATAGGTGTCGATAGGCATTTCAGATATAGGTGTCGATAGGCATTTCAGATATAGGTGCCGATAGGCGTTTCAGATATAGTTGCCGATTGGCATTTTAAAAATAGGTGCCGATAGGCATTTCAGATATAGAAGCCGATAGGCATTTCAAGTATAGGTGCCGATAGGCATTCCAGATATGGTTGCCGATAGGCATTTCAAATATAGGTGCTGATAGGCATTTCAGATGTAGTTTCCGATAGGCATTTCAAAAATAGGTGTCGATAGGCATTTCAGATATAGGTGTCGATAGGCATTTCAGATATAGGTGTCGATAGGCATTTCAGATATAGGTGTCGATAGGCATTTCAGATATAGGTGTCGATAGGCATTTCAGATATAGGTGTCGATAGGCATTTCAGATATAGGTGTCGATAGGCATTTCAGATATAGGTGTCGATAGGCATTTCAGATATAGGTGTCGATAGGCATTTCAGATATAGGTGCCGATAGGCATTTCAGATATAGTTGCCGATTGGCATTTTAAAAATAGGTGCCGATAGGCATTTCAGATATAGAAGCCGATAGGCATTTCAAATATAGGTGCCGATAGGCATTTCAGATATGGTTGCCGATAGGCATTTCAAATATAGGTGCTGATAGGCATTTCAGATGTAGTTTCCGATAGGCATTTCAAAAATAGGTGTCGGTAGGCATTTCAGATATAGGTGTCGATAGGCATTTCAGATATAGGTGTCGATAGGCATTTCAGATATAGGTGTTGATAGGCATTTCAGATATAGGTGTCGATAGGCATTTCAGATATAGGTGTCGATAGGCATTTCAGATATAGTTGTCGATAGGCATTTCAGATATAGGTGTCGATAGGCATTTCAGATATAGGTGCCGATAAGCATTTCAGATATAGTTGCCGATTGGCATTTTAAAAATAGGTGCCGATAGGCATTTCAGATATAGAAGCCGATAGGCATTTCAAATATAGGTGCCGATAGGCATTCCAGATATGGTTGCCGATAGGCATTTCAAATATAGGTGCTGATAGGCATTTCAGATGTAGTTTCCGATAGGCATTTCAAAAATAGGTGTCGATAGGCATTTCAGATATAGGTGTCGATAGGCATTTCAGATATAGGTGTCGATAGGCATTTCAGATATAGGTGTCGATAGGCATTTCAGATATAGGTGTCGATAGGCATTTCAGATATAGGTGTCGATAGGAATTTCAGATATAGGTGTCGATAGGCATTCCAGATATAGGTGTCGATAGGCATTTCAGATATAGGTGTCGATAGGCATTTCAGATATAGGTGCCGATAGGCATTTCAGATATAGTTGCCGATTAGCATTTTAAAAATAGGTGCCGATAGGCATTTCAGATATAGAAGCCGATAGGCATTTCAAATATAGGTGCCGATAGGCATTCCAGATATGGTTGCCGATAGGCATTTCAAATATAGGTGCTGATAGGCATTTCAGATGTAGTTTCCGATAGGCATTTCAAAAATAGGTGTCGATAGGCATTTCAGATATAGGTGTCGATAGGCATTTCAGATATAGGTGTCGATAGGCATTTCAGATATAGGTGTCGATAGGCATTTCAGATATAGGTGTCGATAGGCATTTCAGATATAGGTGTCGATAGGCATTTCAGATATAGGTGTCGATAGGCATTTCAGATATAGGTGTCGATAGGCATTTCAGATATAGGTATCGATAGGCATTTCAGATATAGGTGTCGATAGGCATTTCAGATATAGGTGTCGATAGGCATTTCAGATATAGGTGTCGATAGGCATTTCAGATATAGGTGTCGATAGGCATTTTAGATATAGGTGCCGATAGGCATTTCAGATATAGTTGCCGATTGGCATTTTAAAAATAGGTGCCGATAGGCATTTCAGATATAGAAGCCGATAGGCATTTCAAATATAGGTACCGATAGGCATTCCAGATATGGTTGCCGATAGGCATTTCAAATATAGGTGCTGAGAGGCATTTTAGATGTAGTTTCCGATAGGCATTTCAAAAATAGGTGTCGATAGGCATTTCAGATATAGGTGTCGATAGGCATTTCAGATATAGGTGTCGATAGGCATTTCAGATATAGGTGTCGATAGGCATTTCAGATATAGGTGTCGATAGGCATTTCAGATATAGGTGTCGATAGGCATTTCAGATATAGGTGTCGATAGGCATTTCAGATATAGGTGTCGATAGGCATTTCAGATATAGGTGCCGATAGGCATTTCAGATATAGAAGCCGATAGGCATTTATATATAGGTGCCGATAGGCATTCCAGATATGGTTGCCGATAGGCATTTCAAATATAGGTGCTGATAGGCATTTCAGATGTAGTTTCCGATAGGCATTTCAAAAATAGGTGTCGATAGGCATTTCAGATATAGGTGTCGATAGGCATTTCAGATATAGGTGTCGATAGGCATTTCAGATATAGGTGTCGATAGGCATTTCAGATATAGGTGTCGATAGACATTTCAGATATAGGTGTCGATAGGAATTTCAGATATAGGTGTCGATAGGCATTTCAGATATAGGTGTCGATAGGCATTTCAGATATAGGTGTCGATAGGCATTTCAGATATAGGTGCCGATAGGCATTTCAGATATAGTTGCCGATAGGCATTTCAAATATAGGTGCTGATAGGCATTTCAGATGTAGTGTCCGATAGGCATTTCAAAAATAGGTGTCGATAGGCATTTCAGATATAGGTGTCGATAGGCATTTCAGATATAGGTGTCGATAGGCATTTCAGATATAGGTGTCGATAGGCATTTCAGATATAGGTGTCGATAGGCATTTCAGATATAGGTGTCGATAGGCATTTCAGATATAGGTGTCGATAGGCATTTCAGATATAGGTGTCGATAGGCATTTCAGATATAGGTGCCGATAGGCATTTCAGATATAGTTGCCGATTTGCATTTTAAAAATAGGTGCCGATAGGCATTTCAGATTTAGAGGCCGATAGGCATTTCAAATATAGGTGCCGATAGGCATTCCAGATATGGTTGCCGATAGGCATTTCAAATATAGGTGCTGATAGGCATTTCAGATGTAGTTTCCGATAGGCATTTCAAAAATAGGTGTCGATAGGCATCTCAGATATAGGTGTCGATAGGCATTTCAGATATAGGTGTCGATAGGCATTTCAGATATAGGTGTCGATAGGCATTTCAGATATAGGTGTCGATAGGCATTTCAGATATAGGTGTCTATAGGCATTTCAGATATAGGTGTCGATAGGCATTTCAGATATAGGTGTCGATAGGCATTTCAGATATAGGTGCCGATAGGCATTTCAGATATAGTTGCCGATTGGCATTTTAAAAATAGGTGCCGAAAGGGCATTTCAGAAATAGAAGCCGATAGGCATTTCAAATATAGGTGCCGATAGGCATTCCAGATATGGTTGCCGATAGGCATTTCAAATATAGGTGCTGATAGGCATTTCAGATGTAGTTTCCGATAGGCATTTCAAAAATAGGTGTCGATAGGCATTTCAGATATAAGTGTCGATAGGCATTTCAGATATAAGTGTCGATAGGCATTTCAGATATAGGTGTCGACAGGCATTTCAGATATAGGTGTCGATAGGCATTTCAGATATAGGTGTCGATAGGCATTTCAGATATAGGTGTCGATAGGCATTTCAGATATAGGTGTCGATAGGCATTTCAGATATAGGTGCCGATAGGCATTTCAGATATAGTTGCCGATTGGCATTTTAAAATTAGTTGCCGATAGGCATTTCAGATATAGAAGCCGATAGGCATTTCAAATGTAGGTGCCGATAGGCATTCCAGATATGGTTGCCGATAGGCATTTCAAATATAGGTGCCGATAGGCATTCCAGATATGGTTGCCGATAGGCATTTCAAATATAGGTGCTGATAGGCATTTCAGATGTAGTTTCCGATAAGCATTTCAAAAATAGGTGTCGATAGGCATTTCAGATATAGGTGTCGATAGGCATTTCAGATATAGGTGTCTATAGGCATTTCAGATATAGGTGTCGATAGGCATTTCAGATATAGGTGTCGATAGGCATTTCAGATATAGGTGTCGATAGGCATTTCAGATATAGGTGTCGATAGGCATTTCAGATATAGGTGTCGATAGGCATTTCAGATATAGGTGCCGATAGGCATTTCAGATATAGTTGCCGATTGGCATTTTAAAAATAGGTGCCGATAGGCATTTCAGATATAGAAGCCGATAGGCATTTCAAATATAGGTGCCGATAGGCATTCCAGATATGGTTGCCGATAGGCATTTCAAATATAGGTGCTGATAGGCATTTCAGATGTAGTTTCCGATAGGCATTTCAAAAATACGTGTCGATAGGCATTTCAGATATAGGTGTCGATAGGCATTTCAGATATAGGTGTCGATAGGCATTTCAGATATAGGTGTCGATAGGCATTTCAGATATAGGTGTCGATAGGCATTTCAGATATAGGTGTCGATAGGCATTTCAGATATAGGTGTCGATAGGCATTTCAGATATAGGTGTCGGTAGGCATTTCAGATATAGGTGTCGATAGGCATTTCAGATATAGGTGCCGATAAGCATTTCAGATATAGTTGCCGATTGGCATTTTAAAAATAGGTGCCGATAGGCATTTCAGATATAGAAGCCGATAGGCATTTCAAATATAGGTGCCGATAGGCATTCCAGATATGGTTGCCGATAGGCATTTCAAATATAGGTGCTGATAGACATTTTAGATGTAGTTTCCGATAGGCATTTCAAAAATAGGTGTCGATAGGCATTTCAGATATAGGTGTCGATAGGCATTTCAGATATAGGTGTCGATAGGCATTTGAGATATAGGTGTCGATAGGCATTTCAGATATAGGTGTCGATAGGCATTTCAGATATAGGTGTCGATAGCATTTCAGATATAGGTGTCGATAGGCATTTCAGATATAAGTGTCGATAGGCATTTCAGATATAGGTGCCGATAGGCATTTCAGATATAGTTGCCGATTGGCATTTTAAAAATAGGTGCCGATAGGTATTTCAGATATAGAAGCCGATAGGCATTTCAAATATAGGTGCCGATGGGCATTCCAGATATGGTTGCCGATAGGCATTTCAAATATAGGTGCTGATAGGCATTTCAGATGTAGTTTCCGATAGGCATTTCAAAAATAGGTGTCGATAGGCATTTCAGATATAGGTGTCGATAGGCATTTCAGATATAGGTGTCGATAGGCATTTCAGATATAGGTGTCGATAGGCATTTCAGATATAGGTGTCGATAGGCATTTCAGATATAGGTGTCGATAGGCATTTCAGATATAGGTGTCGATAGGCATTTCAGATATAGGTGTCGATAGGCATTTCAGATATAGGTGTCGATAGGCATTTCAGATATAGGTGCCGATAGGCATTTCAGATATAGTAGCCGATTGGCATTTTAAAAATAGGTGCCGATAGGCATTTCAGATATAGAAGCCGATAGGCATTTCAAATATAGGTGCCGATAGGCATTCCAGATATGTTTGCCGATAGGCATTTCAAATATAGGTGCTGATAGGCATTTCAGATGTAGTTTCCGATAGGCATTTCAAAAATAGGTGTCGATAGGCATTTCAGATATAGGTATCGATAGGCATTTCAGATATAGGTGTCGATAGGCATTTCAGATATAGGTGTCGATAGGCATTTCAGATATAGGTGTCGATAGGCATTTCAGATATAGGTGTCGATAGGCATTTCAGATATAGGTGTCGATAGGCATTTCAGATATAGGTGTCGATAGGCATTTCAGATATAGGTGTCGATAGGCATTTCAGATATAGGTGTCGATAGCATTTCAGATATAGGTGTCGATAGGCATTTCAGATATAGGTGTCGATAGGCATTTCAGATATAGGTGTCGATAGGCATTTCAGATATAGGTATCGATAGGCATTTCAGATATAGGTGTCGATAGGCATTTCAGATATAGGTGTCGATAGGCATTTCAGATATAGGTGTCGATAGGCATTTCAGATATAGGTGTCGATAGGCATTTTAGATATAGGTGCCGATAGGCATTTCAGATATAGTTGCCGATTGGCATTTTAAAAATAGGTGCCGATAGGCATTTCAGATATAGAAGCCGATAGGCATTTCAAATATAGGTACCGATAGGCATTCCAGATATGGTTGCCGATAGGCATTTCAAATATAGGTGCTGAGAGGCATTTTAGATGTAGTTTCCGATAGGCATTTCAAAAATAGGTGTCGATAGGCATTTCAGATATAGGTGTCGATAGGCATTTCAGATATAGGTGTCGATAGGCATTCCAGATATGGTTGCCGATAGGCATTTCAAATATAGGTGCTGATAGGCATTTCAGATGTAGTTTCCGATAAGCATTTCAAAAATAGGTGTCGATAGGCATTTCAGATATAGGTGTCGATAGGCATTTCAGATATAGGTGCCGATAGGCATTTCAGATATAGTTGCCGATTGGCATTTTAAAATTAGTTGCCGATAGGCATTTCAGATATAGAAGCCGATAGGCATTTCAAATGTAGGTGCCGATAGGCATTCCAGATATGGTTGCCGATAGGCATTTCAAATATAGGTGCCGATAGGCATTCCAGATATGGTTGCCGATAGGCATTTCAAATATAGGTGCTGATAGGCATTTCAGATGTAGTTTCCGATAAGCATTTCAAAAATAGGTGTCGATAGGCATTTCAGATATAGGTGTCGATAGGCATTTCAGATATAGGTGTCTATAGGCATTTCAGATATAGGTGTCGATAGGCATTTCAGATATAGGTGTCGATAGGCATTTCAGATATAGGTGTCGATAGGCATTTCAGATATAGGTGTCGATAGGCATTTCAGGATATAGGTGCCGATAGGCATTTCAGATATAGTTGCCGATAGGCATTTCAAATATAGGTGCTGATAGGCATTTCAGATGTAGTGTCCGATAGGCATTTCAAAAATAGGTGTCGATAGGCATTTCAGATATAGGTGTCGATAGGCATTTCAGATATAGGTGTCGATAGGCATTTCAGATATAGGTGTCGATAGGCATTTCAGATATAGGTGTCGATAGGCATTTCAGATATAGGTGTCGATAGGCATTTCAGATATAGGTGTCGATAGGCATTTCAGATATAGGTGTCGATAGGCATTTCAGATATAGGTGCCGATAGGCATTTCAGATATAGTTGCCGATTTGCATTTTAAAAATAGGTGCCGATAGGCATTTCAGATTTAGAGGCCGATAGGCATTTCAAATATAGGTGCCGATAGGCATTCCAGATATGGTTGCCGATAGGCATTTCAAATATAGGTGCTGATAGGCATTTCAGATGTAGTTTTCGATAGGCATTTCAAAAATAGGTCTCGATAGGCATCTCAGATATAGGTGTCGTTAGGCATTTCAGATATAGGTGTCGATAGGCATTTCAGATATAGGTGTCGATAGGCATTTCAGATATAGGTGTCGATAGGCATTTCAGATATAGGTGTCTATAGGCATTTCAGATATAGGTGTCGATAGGCATTTCAGATATAGGTGTCGATAGGCATTTCAGATATAGGTGCCGATAGGCATTTCAGATATAGTTGCCGATTGGCATTTTAAAAATAGGTGCCGATAGGCATTTCAGATATAGAAGCCGATAGGCATTTCAAATATAGGTGCCGATAGGCATTCCAGATATGGTTGCCGATAGGCATTTCAAATATAGGTGCTGATAGGCATTTCAGATGTAGTTTCCGATAGGCATTTCAAAAATAGGTGTCGATAGGCATTTCAGATATAAGTGTCGATAGGCATTTCAGATATAGGTGTCGATAGGCATTTCAGATATAGGTGTCGATAGGCATTTCAGATATAGGTGTCGATAGGCATTTCAGATATAGGTGTCGATAGGCATTTCAGATATAGGTGTCGATAGGCATTTCAGATATAGGTGTCGATAGGCATTTCAGATATAGGTGCCGATAGGCATTTCAGATATAGTTGCCGATTGGCATTTTAAAATTAGTTGCCGATAGGCATTTCAGATATAGAAGCCGATAGGCATTTCAAATGTAGGTGCCGATAGGCATTCCAGATATGGTTGCCGATAGGCATTTCAAATATAGGTGCCGATAGGCATTCCAGATATGGTTGCCGATAGGCATTTCAAATATAGGTGCTGATAGGCATTTCAGATGTAGTTTCCGATAAGCATTTCAAAAATAGGTGTCGATAGGCATTTCAGATATAGGTGTCGATAGGCATTTCAGATATAGGTGTCGATAGGCATTTCAGATATAGGTGTCGATAGGCATTTCAGATATAGGTGTCGATAGGCATTTCAGATATAGGTGTCGATAGGCATTTCAGATATAGGTGTCGATAGGCATTTCAGATATAGGTGTCGATAGGCATTTCAGATATAGGTGCCGATAGGCATTTCAGATATAGTTGCCGATTGGCATTTTAAAAATAGGTGCCGATAGGCATTTCAGATATAGAAGCCGATAGGCATTTCAAATATAGGTGCCGATAGGCATTCCAGATATGGTTGCCGATAGGCATTTCAAATATAGGTGCTGATAGGCATTTCAGATGTAGTTTCCGATAGGCATTTCAAAAATACGTGTCGATAGGCATTTCAGATATAGGTGTCGATAGGCATTTCAGATATAGGTGTCGATAGGCATTTCAGATATAGGTGTCGATAGGCATTTCAGATATAGGTGCCGATAGGCATTTCAGATATAGTTGCCGATTGGCATTTTAAAAATAGGTGCCGATAGGCATTTCAGATATAGAAGCCGATAGGCATTTCAAATATAGGTGCCGATAGGCATTCCAGATATGGTTGCCGATAGGCATTTCAAATATAGGTGCTGATAGGCATTTCAGATGTAGTTTCCGATAGGCATTTCAAAAATACGTGTCGATAGGCATTTCAGATATAGGTGTCGATAGGCATTTCAGATATAGGTGTCGATAGGCATTTCAGATATAGGTGTCGATAGGCATTTCAGATATAGGTGTCGATAGGCATTTCAGATATAGGTGTCGATAGGCATTTCAGATATAGGTGTCGATAGGCATTTCAGATATAGGTGTCGGTAGGCATTTCAGATATAGGTGTCGATAGGCATTTCAGATATAGGTGCCGATAAGCATTTCAGATATAGTTGCCGATTGGCATTTTAAAAATAGGTGCCGATAGGCATTTCAGATATAGAAGCCGATAGGCATTTCAAATAAAGGTGCCGATAGGCATTCCAGATATGGTTGCCGATAGGCATTTCAAATATAGGTGCTGATAGACATTTCAGATGTAGTTTCCGATAGGCATTTCAAAAATAGGTGTCGATAGGCATTTCAGATATAGGTGTCGATAGGCATTTCAGATATAGGTGTCGATAGGCATTTGAGATATAGGTGTCGATAGGCATTTCAGATATAGGTGTCGATAGGCATTTCAGATATAGGTGTCGATAGGCATTTCAGATATAGGTGTCGATAGGCATTTCAGATATAGGTGTCGATAGGCATTTCAGATATAGGTGCCGATAGGCATTTCAGATATAGTTGCCGATTGGCATTTTAAAAATAGGTGCCGATAGGTATTTCAGATATAGAAGCCGATAGGCATTTCAAATATAGGTGCCGATGGGCATTCCAGATATGGTTGCCGATAGGCATTTCAAATATAGGTGCTGATAGGCATTTCAGATGTAGTTTCCGATAGGCATTTCAAAAATAGGTGTCGATAGGCATTTCAGATATAGGTGTCGATAGGCATTTCAGATATAGGTGTCGATAGGCATTTCAGATATAGGTGTCGATAGGCATTTCAGATATAGGTGTCGATAGGCATTTCAGATATAGGTGTCGATAGGCATTTCAGATATAGGTGTCGATAGGCATTTCAGATATAGGTGTCGATAGGCATTTCAGATATAGGTGTCGATAGGCATTTCAGATATAGGTGCCGATAGGCATTTCAGATATAGTAGCCGATTGGCATTTTAAAAATAGGTGCCGATAGGCATTTCAGATATAGAAGCCGATAGGCATTTCAAATATAGGTGCCGATAGGCATTCCAGATATGGTTGCCGATAGGCATTTCAAATATAGGTGCTGATAGGCATTTCAGATGTAGTTTCCGATAGGCATTTCAAAAATAGGTGTCGATAGGCATTTCAGATATAGGTATCGATAGGCATTTCAGATATAGGTGTCGATAGGCATTTCAGATATAGGTGTCGATAGGCATTTCAGATATAGGTGTCGATAGGCATTTCAGATATAGGTGTCGATAGGCATTTCAGATATAGGTGTCGATAGGCATTTCAGATATAGGTGTCGATAGGCATTTCAGATATAGGTGTCGATAGGCATTTCAGATATAGGTGTCGATAGGCATTTCAGATATAGGTGTCGATAGGCATTTCAGATATAGGTGTCGATAGGCATTTCAGATATAGGTATCGATAGGCATTTCAGATATAGGTGTCGATAGGCATTTCAGATATAGGTGTCGATAGGCATTTCAGATATAAGTGTCGATAGGCATTTCAGATATAGGTGTCGATAGGCATTTTAGATATAGGTGCCGATAGGCATTTCAGATATAGTTGCCGATTGGCATTTTAAAAATAGGTGCCGATAGGCATTTCAGATATAGAAGCCGATAGGCATTTCAAATATAGGTACCGATAGGCATTCCAGATATGGTTGCCGATAGGCATTTCAAATATAGGTGCTGAGAGGCATTTTAGATGTAGTTTCCGATAGGCATTTCAAAAATAGGTGTCGATAGGCATTTCAGATATAGGTGTCGATAGGCATTTCAGATATAGGTGTCGATAGGCATTTCAGATATAGGTGTCGATAGGCATTTCAGATATAGGTGTCGATAGGCATTTCAGATATAGGTGTCGATAGGCATTTCAGATATAGGTGTCGATAGGCATTTCAGATATAGGTGTCGATAGGCATTTCAGATATAGGTGCCGATAGGCATTTCAGATATAGTTGCCGATTGGCAATTTAAAAATAGGTGCCGATAGGCATTTCAGATATAGAAGCCGATAGGCATTTATATATAGGTGCCGATAGGCATTCCAGATATGGTTGCCGATAGGCATTTCAAATATAGGTGCTGATAGGCATTTCAGATGTAGTTTCCGATAGGCATTTCAAAAATAGGTGTCGATAGGCATTTCAGATATAGGTGTCGATAGGCATTTCAGATATAGGTGTCGATAGGCATTTCAGATATAGGTGTCGATAGGCATTTCAGATATAGGTGTCGATAGACATTTCAGATATAGGTGTCGATAGGAATTTCAGATATAGGTGTCGATAGGCATTTCAGATATAGGTGTCGATAGGCATTTCAGATATAGGTGTCGATAGGCATTTCAGATATAGGTGCCGATAGGCATTTCAGATATAGTTGCCGATAGGCATTTCAAATATAGGTGCTGATAGGCATTTCAGATGTAGTGTCCGATAGGCATTTCAAAAATAGGTGTCGATAGGCATTTCAGATATAGGTGTCGATAGGCATTTCAGATATAGGTGTCGATAGGCATTTCAGATATAGGTGTCGATAGGCATTTCAGATATAGGTGTCGATAGGCATTTCAGATATAGGTGTCGATAGGCATTTCAGATATAGGTGTCGATAGGCATTTCAGATATAGGTGCCGATAGGCATTTCAGATATAGTTGCCGATTTGCATTTTAAAAATAGGTGCCGATAGGCATTTCAGATTTAGAGGCCGATAGGCATTTCAAATATAGGTGCCGATAGGCATTCCAGATATGGTTGCCGATAGGCATTTCAAATATAGGTGCTGATAGGCATTTCAGATGTAGTTTCCGATAGGCATTTCAAAAATAGGTGTCGATAGGCATCTCAGATATAGGTGTCGATAGGCATTTCAGATATAGGTGTCGATAGGCATTTCAGATATAGGTGTCGATAGGCATTTCAGATATAGGTGTCGATAGGCATTTCAGATATAGGTGTCTATAGGCAATTCAGATATAGGTGTCGATAGGCATTTCAGATATAGGTGTCGATAGGCATTTCAGATATAGGTGCCGATAGGCATTTCAGATATAGTTGCCGATTGGCATTTTAAAAATAGGTGCCGATAGGCATTTCAGATATAGAAGCCGATAGGCATTTCAAATATAGGTGCCGATAGGCATTCCAGATATGGTTGCCGATAGGCATTTCAAATATAGGTGCTGATAGGCATTTCAGATGTAGTTTCCGATAGGCATTTCAAAAATAGGTGTCGATAGGCATTTAAGATATAAGTGTCGATAGGCATTTCAGATATAGGTGTCGATAGGCATTTCAGATATAGGTGTCGATAGGCATTTCAGATATAGGTGTCGATAGGCATTTCAGATATAGGTGTCGATAGGCATTTCAGATATAGGTGTCGATAGGCATTTCAGATATAGGTGTCGATAGGCATTTCAGATATAGGTGCCGATAGGCATTTCAGATATAGTTGCCGATTGGCATTTTAAAATTAGTTGCCGATAGGCATTTCAGATATAGAAGCCGATAGGCATTTCAAATGTAGGTGCCGATAGGCATTCCAGATATGGTTGCCGATAGGCATTTCAAATATAGGTGCCGATAGGCATTCCAGATATGGTTGCCGATAGGCATTTCAAATATAGGTGCTGATAGGCATTTCAGATGTAGTTTCCGATAAGCATTTCAAAAATAGGTGTCGATAGGCATTTCAGATATAGGTGTCGATAGGCATTTCAGATATAGGTGTCGATAGGCATTTCAGATATAGGTGTCGATAGGCATTTCAGATATAGGTGTCGATAGGCATTTCAGATATAGGTGTCGATAGGCATTTCAGATATAGGTGTCGATAGGCATTTCAGATATAGGTGCCGATAGGCATTTCAGATATAGTTGCCGATTGGCATTTTAAAAATAGGTGCCGATAGGCATTTCAGATATAGAAGCCGATAGGCATTTCAAATATAGGTGCCGATAGGCATTCCAGATATGGTTGCCGATAGGCATTTCAAATATAGGTGCTGATAGGCATTTCAGATGTAGTTTCCGATAGGCATTTCAAAAATACGTGTCGATAGGCATTTCAGATATAGGTGTCGATAGGCATTTCAGATATAGGTGTCGATAGGCATTTCAGATATAGGTGTCGATAGGCATTTCAGATATAGGTGTCGATAGGCATTTCAGATATAGGTGTCGATAGGCATTTCAGATATAGGTGTCGATAGGCATTTCAGATATAGGTGTCGGTAGGCATTTCAGATATAGGTGTCGATAGGCATTTCAGATATAGGTGCCGATAAGCATTTCAGATATAGTTGCCGATTGGCATTTTAAAAATAGGTGCCGATAGGCATTTCAGATATAGAAGCCGATAGGCATTTCAAATATAGGTGCCGATAGGCATTCCAGATATGGTTGCCGATAGGCATTTCAAATATAGGTGCTGATAGACATTTCAGATGTAGTTTCCGATAGGCATTTCAAAAATAGGTGTCGATAGGCATTTCAGATATAGGTGTCGATAGGCATTTCAGATATAGGTGTCGATAGGCATTTGAGATATAGGTGTCGATAGGCATTTCAGATATAGGTGTCGATAGGCATTTCAGATATAGGTGTCGATAGGCATTTCAGATATAGGTGTCGATAGGCATTTCAGATATAGGTGTCGATAGGCATTTCAGATATAGG